>JADWQK010001233.1:0-162228 GCA_017933935.1 Sesamia nonagrioides
CAAGAAATAAGTGATCTAGAGTACAAGGTTTAGATGAACAATATTTACAAGCAGAGTTGTTAGCTAATTTCAGTCTATGTAAATGCGCGGGAAACTTACAATGGCCTATACGAAGCCTACACAATGATGTAATAAAGTCTCTACCCAAATAAACAGATAATTTTTCAAACCAAGCTTTAGTAGATGGGGCATATTGAATCTCAGCCAACCATTTACCTTTGTCTTGTCTAGAGATTTTAAGTGAATCATTCCAACGTTTTAACATAATTTCTTTTACTGACAAATATAAATCGGAGTATGGAACCTTAAAATTACATTCGATGACATTCTGTGTTGATTTGGCAAGAGAGTCAACAATTTCATTGCCTAATATTCCAGAGTGTCCAGGAACCCAGCAAAATTCAACAATAATATTTGAGCAAAGCAAATCATAAATATGACTTCTCAATTCATAAATTAAATAATTAAAACTAGCGCAGATTTTTTTACTCTCTAGAGCTTGAAGAGCACTCATCGAGTCAGACAATATCAAAAACTTTTTATAATCATGACTATTTCGCTTAATATAAAGTACAGCATAAATCAGAGCCAACACCTCAGCAGAAAAAATAGAAAACAATTTGTTACACTCGTAAACTTTACCAATATTAGCGGTAGAATCATAAAAAGCAAACGAGGTTCTATCCTTTGACTTAGAACCGTCGGCATATATCCTACCAAAGTCTTTCTTAGTTTCGGAAAAATCATAAAAATCATGTTTGGTATTAAAGCGAGTAAGGCTGATGGGTACATCAAAAATTAAAGCATGGAATTGATAACTAAAACAAGGCAAAGCATGGGACCAAAATATATCATCCTGAAATTGAAAATTCAAATATGCAATGGAGTTACTCAAAGTGGATAAATATGGGACAGAAATTTCGTTAAAATTAGGATAAGAGTAGTTCTCTAGAAATATGCTCACCACTACGTTATCGCGACTAACAAGTTGCAAACAAAGCCTATCAATGATATAACTTCTTCTAACAAATAATGGGGGGATACCCACTTCAACTTCAAGTGAATTAATAGGAGACGACATCATAGTGCCAGAAATAATGCGTAAAGCTCTATTTTGGATAACATCGAGTTTTCTGAGCAAACGATTATCAGCATCAGAGTAGAACATACATCCATAATCAAAATGGCTCCGAATAGTAGTAATATATAATGTTTTCAAGGTCTTGGGATCAGAGCCCCAGCGAACCCCTACCAAAGACCTTAAAATGTTTAATCCAAGTTCAGTTCTTTTACAAATATGCTCAATATGAGCCTTCCAATTCAATTTAGAATCTAAAACTAAGCCAAGGTATCTTTCGCAATCTTGAAAAGGGAGCAATGAATTTTGATAATAAACTTTTGGAATAAAATTTGTATTTTTCGTAAATAACATAATTGAACTCTTAGAAACGTTAACTTCTAATTTTAGTTCATGTACAAGCAAATGACTAATAGTTACCAAGCAATCATTCATCATATCTTGGTCGTGTTGTAAATTTTCACAACTCATATAAATGACTAGATCATCTGCATAAAAAGAATATTTGACAAAGTTGGGAATGTAATGCATTAATTTTACAAGACTAAGTATAAAAATTAAAGGAGAGAGGACTGATCCTTGAGGGGTGCCCCTAAAAGAATACTTGGGACCATATAATTTATTTTTATATTTAACTGACAAGCTACGACCGTTAAGAAAATTAAATATCCATTTTAGTATTGGGCCAGGTAATCCTAGATCAGCTAAACTTTTTATTAAATATTCGTGATCTATGTTATCAAATGCACCTTTAATATCTAAAAAAACAGCCAAAGTACTTTTATTTTTAGTAAAATTATTTTTGATGTCACCAACCAGACAGGCTAGATTAAACATGGCACTTTTTCCCTTACGGAACCCAAATTGAAAATCAGGAATAAGCAGTTTATTTTCTACATGCCATTCTAGACGATTTTTTATCATAGTTTCAAAGCATTTAGCAAAACACGAGGTTAAAGAAATAGGTCTATATGCATCTACACTATTAGCGTCCTTATAGGGTTTGAGAATAGGAACTACATGTTGCATCTTCCAATCACGGGGTACAATTCCTTTTTTCCAAAACTGATTGAAAATAGTTAATAAAATATTTTTAACTAAATCAGGCAGTGATTGTATGACTTTATACGGAATAAAATCAGGACCCGGTGAGGTATTTTTTTTGTTATGTACAGCAGCTTTCAATTCATAAAAATTAAAAGGATCGGACAACCATGCGGCTGCAGGGGAGCCTTCGTTTAAAAATAGAGACTGTAAATTAAACTCTGCGTCATTGGTCACTGAGGGTGAAGTAATTTTGTCAAGAAACAAGAATATATTATTAGAGTCGTCTAAATAGACTGACTTAAAATTTCTATTTAATCTCGAGAACTTAAATCTTCTAATATAATCCCAAATTATTTTTGTTGGCGTCATACGATTAAAAGAAGAACACAGATTTATCCAACTTAAAAGTTTTTGTTCAGACAGTATTCTTTTTTTCTTGGCATCAAATTGCTTATACAAAATGTAATTTTCTTCAGAGGGATAGTTTTTGTAAGAATTTAGAGCTATTTTAGCTCGTTGAACCACTTGACTACAAATATCATTCCACCAAATTAGAGCCTTACGCTTCCTAGTTTGGCAACTCAGTACCTTTCTAGGAAACGTCATTAATATGTCACAAAGCTTTTGAATAAATTCGTTGTAAGCAATGACAGGATCCGAACCGCAATTAAAATTACTAAATTTATCATTACATAAATCTACAAATTTAGACCAGTCGACCCTGTTATAATTAATACCTGACAAGCAATGAATAGGGGAAGAATTATTTATAGGAGTAACAGAAGTGCACTTAGAAAACCGACTTGAATATAAAATTTCAATTATCAATGGAAAATGATTACTACTCATGGGATCATCGCCCACAGAGAGAGTACAACTAGAGCTAATGGCCTGGGAGGCAAATGCCAAATCAAGAACATTACCTTCTTGGCCCAAAGGAGCCAAGGTGGTAACTCTTAGGTCGTGGTCATTTAAACATACAAGATTTTGTGAGTCTGCAAATGAATATATCAAGTTACCTCTCCGATTAACATCTCTACAACCCCAAGCTGTATGGTGAGCATTAAAGTCTCCTATAATTAAGAAATTATTGCTAGAAATCTTAGAGAAAGCATCATTTAACATTTGCATACTAAATTTACCATTAGGAGGAGGAGGAATATAAACACATAAAATTTCTAATGTTACAGAACCAACGGTAACTGAAAATAAAATATTTTGAAAATGGTAAGAAGATGCAGTAGGAATATGTTTGATAGTGAACTTACTGCTTACAGCAACTGCAACACCACCACTAGGACGGCTGGAATCTAGTTTGATGATTTTAAAACCAGGAAGTCTGAAACATTTACTATCATCTAACCAAGTTTCATTAAGTAAAATTATGTCAATTTTGCTAGAGAAAATCAGATGATTCAATTGTGAAAGCTTTGGCAGGATACTCCGTGAATTCCAATGTAAGATAACAAGCTGCTCAGTACCAACCTCACAATCCATTAAGTTGCGAAGTTAGTAATAAGCAGTTCTTTTATAGTTTTGCTACATATAGCAAGAGAGTTATTTTCTGACGAATCTTTCTGTTTCAGAATGTCAAGAATTGTTTTAGTGATGGCTGTGATTATACAGTCTGAATTCAAAATCTCTGATAATGCGGCTCTATGACGTGGACCAGTAGACAAAGGTTTATGTGGTGGAAAAGCTGAAGGGGGTGGCACAGGTTTGGCAGCAACAGTGGCAAATGTTGTCTTCCCGAGAATCTGATTTTTTACTTCATTTATTTTCGCCTTCTTCACAGGACAGGCAGGTGAAACAGCAATGTGATCTGACTTTTTGCAGTTAATACATTTCTTGATTTCACTAGTGCATTCCTTAAAAGAGTGTTGTTCTGCACAAATAGAGCACATTTGTTTTGATTTGCAAGAACCCTTGCCGTGGCCGAATTTGTAGCAAGTGTAGCATTGTCGAACAGGCTTGACATATGGTCTTACATCAAACCATATGCGGTCATAAGTCACATGATCCGGTGGGACTGACCCCAGAAAGGTAATTAAAACAGTTTGTGTTGGTAACATTTCAGATGCTGTTCTTTTGACGAAACGCTTGACACCAATTATTGTGGATGAAGATTGTAGTTGTTCAAGAAGTTCCTCTTCAGAAAGTTCTGGAGGTGCACGGATGACCCCCAGAGACTCCAGGCGATCATATGGAATCCTAGCAATCCACCCACTTTTTTCCAGAGAAACTTTATTCAAAATGAAATTATTGGCATCAGTTTTTGTAGCAAACACAACTTTCAGTAATGCAAAACCAATTTGCTTCACATATGCAACTCCATTCACGTTTTTCAGCAATTTATTTGCCTTCAGGATATCCATTTTAGGAATTGATCCATCAGCCAATGCCATATGCGAGAGTAGCACTGGATAATCCTTTTTGTCTTCTTCTATATATATGTGGTTATAATCACAGAATAAACCTCTAGCATTTCTTGTGAATTTCGCAGGTATTTTGCTTGGAGAATCAATGTTTTCAGTTTCAGTTTTTCGTTTTTTATTTTTACCCAATCCCCCACTTTGTTCCCCCATCTTAAAAACTTTTTAACGATATTGTTGAATGAATAGTAAAAAAAAGGGCTTCAAATGCTATTTTTAACTTAATTTGAAAAAAATTTGCACTTTTCGCTTCAAAGTTCGCGCCCTTTTTTTCTGTGGTCTTCCGTCTTTGCAACCACAGAGGCACAGAAACAGAACACAATTACCATAAAGTATATCATCTATGGCCGTAGCACACGGTAATTGCCGTAGCAATGGCAACACTGCTAGAAATTAACATCGACATATACTAATGGACATGCCTTAGAGATGAGAATTGTGGCAGCCCAAAAGAAAGAGAGGAAATGAAGTTTCGTTTATCTTTATCTCATTCAAAATTCATCAATCATCTATAAAAGAGATAGTGCTAGACCAAAAGCATAGGCCATCTCTCTCATTCATTTCGAAACAAATAATTACTGCAGATTATACGCGTACGGCATGTCCATTAGTATATGTCTTTGCAATAGCCCATCAGTAATTCAGTAGTCGAATTACCGAATCACAGACAGAGTACTAAAGTGTACCGAATAAAGGACAAAATGTTATTCCCAAAGAGTAATTATAGAGAGATTATTCCGTATTTTTTATGGAGTGGAAACTGGCAACGCAACCTGTAATTATTGCAGCACTTTACGTTTATTTTATGTGCAAGAACAAGTGATGTGACCACAGAGTACTTTTTAATATATGGAAAGACGTGACAAGTGCATTTATACGTTAACTATATTTTTTTATGAAGGCAAATATTTATGAATACGTACTGCCAAAATCGTACTGCCTATTATTTTAAATTCATTTTCGACATTGATACGTAATAACTTCTTTTTGAAAAATAAATATTTTTGTTGTTTTTATATGAATTCGTACTTGTCAAATCTGCCGAATTCTGCGTCGAATGGATGTGAAAAGTGATGTTACCCGATTATGAGAAAATGACATTCATTTTCCTATTGAGTCATAAACAAAAGCGAATTTTCAATTTTGTTACATTCTGAAGTTGAATCAATGAAAGGACACTTCGCAGACGTGAGAATTTGTTGTGTTGTGATGTGATAAAAATTGTGAAATAGATATAAAATAAACAGTATTGAATGATAAAACCGCAAAATGTCCAAAATGTCTTACGGAAAGATTGTTATTATGGCTTGTGGCAGTTTCAGCCCTCCGACGTACATGCATCTTCGCATGTTCGGTAAGTAACCGAAAATCGAATGTGAAATGCGCAATTATTTTGCATATTTCATTAATTTCGTTGCAGTGAATTTGAACCCTTGACCTTTAGAATAGTTGTAACCGTCAAACTATGTATGATACGAGTAATAGAAATTAAATGAGTAAGACTCCGTTTATTTTCTAGTTTCTTAACAGATTTTTTTTATTATTTAATAACTTTTCTAGAAATTGCCAAAGATTACATCCACACCCTGAACTTAGGAAATGTGGTTGGAGGTCTGGCATGCCCTGTGCATGATGCTTATGGAAAGAAAGACTTGGTGCCTGCTCAACACAGGTAAATGTTTAACGTTTAAATATTTGATTCATTCCATTATAATTATGTATTTATTTACATTCATATACAGTATATTAATATGATATTTATAAATATCTTAAAAAAAATGTTTTATTTTGTATATTATATATTTAACTCATCGAGCGACAATCACTCACTCAACAATCATTTATTCAATCAGCATGCAGATTCATGAATTCAGTTGATTCATGATAACAGATTAACCTAAGGGTTAAAGAATTAGAACTAGAAATTAGAACTTAGCAAAGAACCAGAGATATTGAGACAATAATTGTTATCACTACAGACAGTTCAAGGTGATGATAAACAAATACAGTATTTTAAAATAATAATATACTACTTACTTACCAAAATATATCCACCATTTTTCAAAGGTAACCTACTTTAAAATTAGTTTTTAAAAATATAACAAAATCCCTAACCATGATTTGCTACTGGCTACTGCCTGCCTACACACATAATCAGATAATATTTGTCCCACTGCTGGGACATGGGACACCTCTCTTTCAGGCTATAATATAGGTACTATGAGCATGTGTTGTTCAATAAACACACATTTGGAGACTTCTGTCACTTCTCAGTCAGGCTACACTTCAGACCACATCATTCGCAAAAGACATTGTGGTGGCCCTAGATGGGGATGGCCGAATGTGCCGGCCTCCTTTGATAAAGATTGGTCCTTGGCAGTTCATGACAGGGAGAGGTGGAAGGAATAGGGATAAGTTAATTGAATGACTGCCAAGATTCCAATATCCTGTAGTTTCATGTATAGCACAGCAACTATTGGATATCAAGGAGTAGACTATAATATAATATACGCATAGACTAATAATAGTCTACGCGTGCCTCTAGTAAACGAGCATTTTTAAAAAATTTAGGAGTCATACCTGATATGCAGACCAGAGTAAGCATTGGACTAGTGGAGAGGATGGTAATCATTATCTTTCGGTACATCTTTTAATACAAAATCAGAGTATAATGTTCCCACTCCTGGGAGACAGGCCTCCTATCAGTGAGAAGAGGTATAGAGGTATAGATATACTAAAATTGGAACTGTACAGAGGAGATTAGCATGGCCCCTGCACATCTTTTAATAACGTCATCAAATTATTGTTTCTTTTATATGCCAAAGTGCTACTAAAAAGCCAATCCTTTTCTAACACTTCATCTACTTTCAATACTGTTGCATAATGTAAATACAACAATTCTGAAGTATTTAAAAATTTTATGTTGATTTCAGGATAGCCATGTTAAAGTTAGCATTGCGGTCATCGTCATGGGTTAAGGTATCAGAATGGGAGACTCAGCAGTCTGGATGGACAAGGACCAGACTTTCACTACAGCATCATCAGGTACTGTAATTTTTTTTTAAATTCGTAGTGAGGTGCAATATATTTTTTTAAGGGAAATTTCTAGTATTTGGCAACATATTCCTTTTTTTTTTTAATTGTATCATGGGTGCATTTAAAAACATATAAACTCACATACACAAGCAGCCAGATATGGAACGACTACTTGTTGGTCATACAAATATTTATTCCGTGCAGGAATCAAATCCACAACACACAGTGCAGCAGTCAATAGCTTAACCACTGCATTAACCATGCAATCTGCCTAGTCTTTTCTTATGTATCTTACGAGATGCAGCTGGTGGTTAGATGCTTTTAACTCCCAACCGAAATATTGCAGTATTATTAGTTTAATGTGTGTCGTTTTAAAAAAATCAAATGTAATGAAATTGAATAGATTTTTGTAATGACTAAAGTATGCAATTCATAAAAGTAATTAGTATTGATAAACAGTGAATGACTTAGGTGTGATTTATATTCATCATAGATTATATGATAAGATTAAGTTCTAAAGATAAATACTCATTCAAAGTCTGATTTTAAAAAAATACTGTATCATGCAATATTGAACCTTGACACGAGGTTATAAGGTGCATTATTGGAAATTCTGGGAATCGTGCATTTATCGGCTCTGTAAATATCTAACCATGAAAAATTAGGTGAAGTGACATTTAGAGTGAGGTGTCAATAGCGTCCCTAGCATTATTTGGGATTGACAGCTACCTCCAAGCGCAATAGGCTATTTGACAGTATGAATATTTTTGTGATTATTTGCTTTAAATGCATAAAATGAGAGGGCTCTTTATGTCATCTACATGAGTTTTAATGAAAATAATAACAATTAATATATCCAAGAACACAAAAATATGTTTGACATTATGTTTCTCGCGCCACATATTGTGAAACGATCCGGATTGGCTAATGTCACGATGACGTCATACGCTCATAAACACTTGTTGTCGTTCTGTGTTCTCAGGTGTTTTAGCGTTTTTAGAACAAAAAAAAAAACATAAATCACTCCAAATATCGTTAAAAATTATCTAAAAACGCTAAAACACCTGAGGTGTCCTTAGGTGTTTTAGCGTTTTTAGATGATTGTATTGACAAATAACAGATACTTAAACACGAACACTACTGCGGAACCGAAAATCGTTTATAAGTTTGTGACGTCACTTATAAAGCGCGACGCCATATTGCTGAATAAAGCGTTTCGGCGGCTTATTTGAATTTTTATTTGCATGTTTCTTCCGAAATACGTATTTAAAATAAAAAAAAAACTTGGTGGTCTTCTTAACCGCAACCAAGTAATTCAAGATAGAAATTGTAAATCTGTCAAATAGCCTATTCACCAAGTTTTCACAATGAGATGGTTCGGTGGTAATCGCACTGCTTGTGCATATTTTAGAATATATAAAATTGTTTTTTGTATATGCGAAACCCAAAACACTCTAGTAAAGAATCTATATACAAAATTTCAAAAAGATATTATGAGAAACCACAAAGTTATGAGCTTGTTATCTTACCTGGTTGCCCCAAAAAATATGGTCAACGCTCCACTCGGGCGGGCGAGCGGTGCGTTGATCTGTGGCTTCACCTGTTGCGCAGGGATGCGCATGCGCCAAGTACTATAATCTACCGTAAACTGAACTTTGCGCTCGGTAACCGCACTGCAACCTTTTCTAAAAGTATTTGGGAAAAAATATAAGATGGTGTAACGATTGTTGGAATCGATTCAGTTGCTCATTCTGAACAAACTACATATATTCAGGTTTTGCATAAACAAAAAATATCTTTGTAAGGTACATTTAGGTACTTTTAATGCGCTTGTTCGTTCACTTGGTCAGCTTTTTTATACCTAGTTGTTTTTCTTGAGAGAAGAAGTGCAAAAAGTCTTGTGATAGATCATCAAATTCTTGCTCCCAGGACACAATAAACAACTACCTAACAGGACAGAATGATCTGGATCCGCCATCTTGGCTACCAGATGATATCCTCAACCTCAACAGCTTCGATGAACCGGACGACTTGATGGAGAAACTGAACGGCAACATTCAAGATAGTGTCACCGTCAAACTGCTGTGTGGAGCTGATCTGTTGGAGTCTTTCGCTACACCTGGGTTGTGGTCTGATGAAGATGTGAGTATTATAAAAGACTAAACAAGTCACTTAAGATATAATGCAACACCATTTATCTGATTATCTTCCATCCTTAATACTTCCACGATAATCTTTTTCCATGACAGACTAATCAATTACAGATAAACTCGCAGAGGTTGCATCATCATCAACCTTTTTTATCATCCTACTGCTGGGCACAGGCCTCTTCTCGTACAGAGAAGGATTGAGCCTTATCACCATGGTTGCTCAATGCGGGTTGACGATTTTAGACTTGAATTCTAAGTTTCCTCAAGATGTTTTCACCATTTAATCAGTCATTGGTGTCCAAGATATACAATATGTAAAGAAAACCCTGTCCGATTTGTGAAGGTATTGTTAGGTATCGATAACTGATTCTACTAATGGATACAAAGCCGAGCTAAACTTAAAAAAATCCCACAAAAAAGAAAAATCGCAAAAAGAGGTAACTTAATACTACTCTACTGAGAAGTTCCATAAGAAAAAAATCCAATACCACTTCGTCTGATCCCCTAGTATTGAGCTTATGACCTCATTGGTATTGAGCTCTTGAACATGGAGTCATGGAGCTGAGCTTGTGCTTGCAGTAGTACTGGCGATCATTAGAACAACGAGATGCTGGCACGACTGTATTTTAAATCTTGTTTTCCCAAACATACGTCGGTGGCAGCACTGGTCATTTTGTCTGCATGTTTCGGGACACAGACGGCAGGGTGAAGCATGGTTTCCGACATAGCTCCACAATCACACCCTACTATTGTCTAGCAGTCCACCCACCATCTCACCCTTGGTTGACTTATAGAGTATACATGAGGCAAGTCCGACTTTGTAGCTACGGACGACAGCAGGTCAAACTACCCGAAACTGTCAAATATTCCCTGTCAACCCTGAGCCTTAATGCTTTAGAGATAAAGTTGAAAATTTAATAAAGAAACCGGACAGATTGTAGTAGCTTGAAGTGCTGTCATCTGTACCATTCTGCCTGAAATCCATACTAATATTATAAATGTGAAAGTAACTCGTGACTGTCTGTCCGATTTTGATGAAATTTGGCACAGACAATCTTTAGACCCTGAGAAAGGACATAGGCTACCTTTTATCGAAAAAAAAAAATGATGTTCCCGAGGGAAATCTAAAAAGCGCGATATAACCGAATTCCAGGCGGGCGATGCCGCGGGCGGAAAGCTAGTGTTTAAATAAATAATTAACTGCAAATAAAAAACACCTACCCTAATTTGTTATTAAAATGATGTTTTCTCGTTTTAGTTGGAGCATATAGTGGGTCGCCACGGACTAGTAGTGGTGTCCCGCGCCGGCTGCGACCCCGGGCGGTTTATATATGAGTCGGACATGCTATACAAACATAGGGTAAGTTACTATAACAACTATATAATGAAACTAGCGACCCGCCCGGTTTCGCACGGGTGCAATGCTGATACTAAATACATTACAAAAAAACTGTTAACGTTGTATAAAAAACATAGTGGCCCGCCGCTTAACCGGCTGGTACCGCCGCAAATGCGACGCCCCACAATTTTTAAATTTGTAATATCTTCGAAACTATTTATTTAAATCATGTGCGAGAGCGATATAGATCTATATTTAAAAAAAAATAGGGTGGATTACCCTTAACATTTAGGGGGATAAAAAATAGATGTTTGTCCGATTCTCAGACCTACCCAATATGCACACAACATTTCATGAGAATCGGGAAAGCCGATTCGGAGGAGTTTAACCACAAACACCGCGACACGAGAATTTTATCTATTAGATAATACCATTACACTGCAGCCACATTTGGGCTGGTGCTGCAAAATGCCACCTGGCTACTTTGGATTCAGTGGAGAGGTGTGAAAATAGGCTAATTGGCGACCCAGATTTAGCTCAAAACGGTCTCCAAAGCTTGGAGTAGGTACAGGCGTAGAGTAGCCAGCCTGTCGGTGTTCTACCTATACCTATACCTCATTTTGGTGAGTATGCGAGAGAATTACATAATTTAATTCCCCCATCTCCGTTCCATCATTGGACTAACTGTCGTACGGCGTTTTACCACCCTTACGTTGTTAACATCACCTGGAACAATTTTCCAGCGGCGGTGTTTCCCTCGGACTACAAGTGTCTTTAAGGCTAGAGTGAATAGGCTATAGCAGGGCTTCCCTAACTGTGAGTCGCGACGCCCTGGGGCGTCGCGTCTTTATCCCAGGGGCGTCGCGTGTCGATACGTCGATGCGACTGAGTTGAGTGAGCGCCGCGCGCATTCTGTCCAGGGGAGGTTCACTTAGAACATCAGCAACTGAAGCAAAGTGACTAATGACATCTTTGAACGTGAACAGCATACCTAAACATTGGTTGGTACCCATGGCATGCCGATAGGTGCCGCTATAATAAAATTTAACTTTTCTAACTAGATTGTCGATAATGTCGATAAAGCAGTGCACTGTGGTTTGTGGTTACGGCTTGCACGTGTTTGTTTGTTACGTATTCATTTTGCGCATATTTCTTGGTTTTCGAGAGGATTTCTGTGTTATTGACGTCGAGTTGAGATCTCTTGGGACCTCCTCCGTCCTTTTTTTTTTCGTCGTCCTTTTTCGATGCCTCGCGTGATCGTGTCGTTCAGTCCAGCTTTTGTTTTGCTTAATTACGCACCCAGAGTTTTGAGGTTAGACAGATTGGATTGAATAGATTTATTAGGTTAATTATGGATAAATTTATTGAAAAAAATAGAAAACGAAATGAAGAGTCAGGCGAGAGCAATAATGTAACTGGAGGTAAACGAAAAAAATATAGAAAATATGACGACGAATATTTGGATTTTGGATTTACCTGCATTACTAAAGAAGATGTAGAACTTCCTCAATGTGTTGTTTGTTACAAAGTGTTGGCAGCTGAAAGTATGCTTCCTAACAAACTAAAGCGGCATTTGGAATTAGTTCACAGTGATTTACAAGGTAAGCCAAGAGAGTTTTTTGTAAGAAAACTGCGAGAATTGAAACATCAGTCCATGTCTTTGGTATCAAGAGCAACAGTTCCTGCAAAAGCATTGCTCGCTTCCTACATGGTAGCTCACCGTATTGCAAAATGTAAGAAACCACACACCATTGCTGAGGAACTGATTTTGCCCGCCGCGGTTGATATGGTATCAGTGATGATTGGTGAATCGGCAGCTAAAGAAATAAAAAATATACCTCTTTCAAACAATACGATTAGTCGCCGTATTCACGACATGGCCGAAGATATTAATGAGCAAATTGTTGGGAAACTTTCAGGTTTATTTGCCATTCAATTGGATGAGGCGACAGATAGTAATGACGATGCTCAATTGATATGTTACGTACGGTACATACAAGAAAATAATCTGTGTGAGGATTTGTTGTTTTGCAAAAAAATATGTGAAGGTGGTAAAGCTACTGATTTATTTCACATTTTGGACTCGTATATGACTGAAAATAATATTAGCTGGGTAAACTGTGTGGGTGTGTGCACCGATGGTGCCCGAGCGATGTCTGGGCAGTATGGAGGATTACAAGCTCTTATCAAAACCAAGGCTAAAAAAGTAAAATGGACACATTGTGTCATACATAGGGAGGCCTTAGCAGCAAAGAACATTACACCTGAATTAAGTAATGTGTTGGATTGCATTATTAAAGTGGTGAACTACATTAAAACTCGACCGGTGAAAGCAAGACTTTTCCATCAACTTTGTGAAGAATTGGGTGCCGAGCATACTAATTTAATTTATTACTGCAACTCTCGTTGGTTGTCCAGAGGTAACGTTCTCGCACGTGTGTATGAATTACGAAATGAGTTTTACACGTATTTGCAGAGAGAATCACATGAAGATGCGCAAAATTTTAATAATACAGATTTTATTATAAAATTGGCATATCTCTGTGACATATTTAACAAATTAAATGATCTTAATAAGTCTTTGCAGGGAAACAATACCCATATCCTGCAATTGGCAGATAAAATTACTGGGTTTCAGAAGAAGTTGCTCTTATGGAAAAGAAAATTAGAAGATCAAGTAATTGACTGTTTCCCTGCTTTAGAAAGTATTCTACAAGAAAAATCGATAAAAATCCTTGACCCTTCTTTAAAAACAATATTTACACAGCACTTACTTTCATTAAGCGAACACTTTCGAAAATATTTTCCCGATGATTTGCAGCAATATGATTGGGTCAGAAATCCTTTCCAGTCACTCACACCATCGACACTTTCAACAGAGGAAGAAGAACAATTAATAGAATTGTCCTGTGATTCCAACCTAAAGCTTCAATATGCCACAGATAAATTATTTGAATTTTGGAGCTCAGTATCTCAAGAATATCATGCCATCAGAACTGCAGCTTTAAAGGTTTTGTTACCATTTGCCACTTCATACTTGTGTGAAACAGGTTTTTCTGCAGTTGCAGTAATAAAGAACAAGTACAGGTCAAAAATAGACATAGAGAAAGAAATGAGAGTGGCAATTTCCAAACTGGAGCCCCGTTTTCAAAAACTATGCTCAGAAAAGCAAGCACATCCATCTCATTAGGAGCCAGCCAATTTATGAATATCTCTTTTTATTATTATTCATATGTTTTTTTTTATGTTCCCATTAAATTAAAAAATTAATTTGCAAATTCATGTTTTTCTGATTGCCTGTAGAGTAGTACCTACAAATACTCGTTAGTATTTTGGAGGACTGCGTTGAGGGGCGTCGTAAAAAAATAGCAAAGGCCCAAGGGAGTCACAGCACTAATAAGTTTGGGAAGCCCTGGGCTATAGTAATAATCTAGCGCGCTTTACCATCAATTATTGCATCACTGCTTACCATCAGGCGGGTTTGCGGTCAAGCACTAGTTTATAATAAATAAAAAAAAAAACACTATCATCATCTGCCCTGCCTTTTCTCAACTATGTTGCGGTCAGCCTCCAGTCTTACCGGATGGACCTGAATACCAGTATTTTAAATAGAGAAACTGTCTTATCTGACCTCCATAACCCAAATACTGCATAATACAGTACCCCTTGATGAGGCTGCTAAAGTGAATTCCTAGCAATCTGAGCTGTCTTATGGCCTTCAATATAAGGCTGAATGTGCATTGTTTTAAGAATCATGAAAGTAAATGTTGGTGGTAACATTTTGCGTTACGAAAACCGCCCTTAATGCTAATACAGAAAGGTGCTGTCCATGTCCAATTGTTACCACTGATATGCGTAAAATTTTGCAATAAGTTTCATAGACTAAAGAGCTGTGCCACTGGTTATGATTACGGCAGAAGAACAGGAAAAAAGTTAGTTGAGGTAGAGTCAACATCCATGACGCAGGTACTGTTGGGGCACGGCTGCTTCGGCAAGTACCTGCGTCGCTTAGGCAGGGAGCCGGACGCTCGGTGCCACCACTGCGTCGATTGCGGGGAGGACACGGCGCAGCACACGCTCTCCGAGTGTGTAGCTTGGGAGGAGCAGCGCCGTGTCCTCACAAATGAAGTAGGAGGCGACCTGTCGCTGCCGGCAGTAGTGCGGAGGATGGTCGGTAGCGCAGTGTAGTGGGACGCGGTGGTGTCCTGCTGCGAGGACGTGATGTCGCAAAAGGAAGCTGCGGAACGGGAGCGGGAGATCTCAACTCCCTTCCCGGGCCGCAGAAGACGCACCGGGCGTCGAGGAAGGGCGGATAACGCCCTTTTCCGCCCCCCATGAATGGGTCCAGGGGCGAGGGACATGGGGAAGTCCCCGCCCCCTATTCGATGGACCCCGAGGCGGAGGTGCGCACGAGTGTCGGCGCGCGCCTCTGATGCGATGCACGGGGTAGTTTAACATCCCACTACCCCGTGCAGGAGACGAGGCCCGGACAGACCGGGCTAGCACGAGTGTGGGGCCATGGAAGAATTTAGACTCCCACGGTCCCAGAGTAACATTCATACATAACAGTGGACCGTTCGTGTACTGCAGCCACATTTGGGCTGGTGCTGCGAAATGTCACCTGGCCACATTGGATTCGGTGGAGAGGCGTGCGTAGAGGCTGATTGGCGACCCGGATTTAATTCAAAACGGTCTCCAAAGCCTAGAGCACAGGCGTAGAGTAGCCAGCCTTTCGGCATTCTATAGGATTGATTTTGATGAGTGCGAAGGAATTGCATGCTTTAGTTAGTCAACAACGTAAGGGTAGAAACTCGGCGTGCGACGGATCGTCCGATGGTGGAACGGAGATGGGGGAATTAAATCATGCAATATATTAAGTATCAGATTTTTACTTACTAAAACCCAGCCGTGTTCCTTCACTTGCCTGTGCGCCAGAGCCACGGTTTCTTTTTTAACCAACCCGCAACCCTGACCCAGGAGGCATCAGTTTTCGTGGACCCCGTCACGATGCGCTGGACCATACATTTTTGACGTTTATACGTCACTTAGTACTTAGTTTGCATGGCACAAGTGTGAGCACAATGTACTTGCCGTAAAGCATCTATTTGTTGGGTTATTATAATTTCTGAATTGTTGTTTTTTTTGTGTTTTCCATAATGGACGCTCTCATCGTACAATATATTTCTGCATCGTTCTCACACGGTTGATTTCAACATGAATGATCATTATCATCATCATCATCATC
Organism: Sesamia nonagrioides; assembly: GCA_017933935.1. Classification (NCBI taxonomy): domain Eukaryota; kingdom Metazoa; phylum Arthropoda; class Insecta; order Lepidoptera; family Noctuidae; genus Sesamia; species Sesamia nonagrioides. The sequence continues at coordinate 16,328 of JADWQK010001233.1, forward strand.
ATCTCAGCGTTAATCCCAGTCGCATCCGCAGCTTTTTCAGCTTTGGAGTCTGGGGTCCGCTTTACCAGTCTAACTGCTGATTTTTGGCTAAACTTCGATATTTTCCGTGAAGCGACTGCCGTCTGACCTCCACAACCCGAATTCGATATCTAAGCATTGCAGTTAGACCAATTGTTAGACTTTTGAGGGCTCCAAAAACCCGTAACGATTGCCACGAGATGTTCGTATGGCAACCGGGACCAACGGCTTAACGTGCTTTCCGAGGCACGACCAGACCAGTGCAAATATTCATATTCATGCATACAAATATTTGCACTGTGCGGGGATCGAACCCGCGCTTCCTTGCGCAACGGCCGCGTTCGCTACCGCTACGCCACGGAGGCTGTCTTTTTATTTCAACATGAATGATGTAATCAAATATTTGTAACAATAGCTTGATAATTTTAAAAGAGTGTCCATGGAGTTTCTTGCCCGTTCTTCTCCATAGGTACCTACTCTACTCTTTGGAATGGGCGACTAGCTTCACCTTACTGACTGACGGACCTTCTGACAATTCAAAAGTGGTTGTACTGGTTTATTTGAAATAAATGCTTTGAATTTGATTTAGTTTTAATCATCGTTTGTAAATGAACCTCCTTCTTTTTCAGAATAACGTTATCATAGTCACAAACTATATAACTAATGAAATCAGTTCAACGCAAATCAGGCGACTTGTGCGTCGTGGCGAGAGTGCTAAGTACCTCACAGATGACGCAGTTCTTGCGTATGTGAGACAACACAGGCTATATGGAGCACCGCATAGCGATACGTGAGTACCTTGATTCTCGTAAAAGTTTAAATTGGGCCACTATGAAAGGTTAGCCAGGAAATTTTTATTGCCTGAAGAATGGCCAGGCAATAGGGATGTATCCAAGGTATGAAAATAAAAAAAAAATAATTAAGTAATCCGTCATAAAGATAATAAAAAAAAAATTAAGACTCGTATTTTATTTTGTCGAAATTACCTAAAACTACTGAGATATAGCGTATTAAAGTTATGGACTGGGGCTAATTACGTCACGCCGTGGTATATTTTGTACCATGGCGTGACGTCTTGAGACATTTAAAATCAATATATCTTCCTAAGTAGTTGAATGAAATAAAAAATAAAAAATACGTGTTCAATATTTTTTATAAACCTATCTGATGGACATTAAATTATTTTTTAGGATACAACCCAATTTTCTTTGGCTGAGATATGATGGGGCAGTTTTTATTGCCTGAAAAATGTTTGGGCTATTTTATTGCCTATAGAATGGCCAGGCAATGCTCATTGCCTGCAGTATGATTGCATGGTTGGGCAATTTTTTTTTGGATGGCTATAGCTATACAATATGTAAAGAAAACCCTGTCCGACCCGTGAAGGTATTGTTAGGTATCGATAACTGATTCTACTAATGCCTACAAAGCTGAGGTAAAAAAAGTCTCCCTAAAATAAATATTATTTCGCAAAAGAAGGTAACTTAATACATGCGCGGTAGGCAATACATGCGCAGGCGAAAGGGGGGAAGGGCACGCGCACGTGGTCGCATCGCTCATAATAATACACAGAAGATAGTGTTGTCACTTTTTAAAAAATTACCAAATTTTGTGGAAGTTGAAATTAATTCGCGGAAAAAATATTACTTCAAAATTCATTAGTATTGTTACTATGATGATTATGTAAAATTTTATATTTTATGTGGTCATGTTTTTACCTAACCTCTATTTACTTATGGGTTTTTTTTACATATTGCCTAGCTAGGGCGAATGAACTCTAGAAAATATGACGCCGTTCCATTCTGCGTGCCCTTGTAACGCTAGACTTGGACTGCGCTCGCATAAAGGGTGTTTCAAACTGCGTCATTCTTATAATGATACATGATATTTCAGGTTTTTTTTTCGGTCTTTTTAGTATTTATTGGGTAGATGAAGTGGGATGTCGAATGCATTATCGAACTTTCTGTTTATTAATTTTCATGATTTTGAAATGTCTTATATTTTATTTTATTTTTATTTTAATGGTTATGTTTTGTTTTGTAAAAGTTTGTACACTTTGTATTTTTCGAAAATCGACTGTTTATTATAACTTTATTATTAATACTAATTTGTTATTATTTTATTTGTTATTTTAGATATTATTATTACATGAAATGTGATTTTAAAGCCAAATAATGTTAAGTTACTGAATTTTAAACATTACTTTTCAGGTTACAGACATTAGAAATCTTATTTTTTATAGATATATTATTCTTATACATATTTTTATGAAAATAAATAAACAAATGATCATGTCCTTGTTTCTTTTTGAATAACTGAAATAAAACATGTTTTTAACGCTTTCTGTAACCATAAAAAATAAGTCTTAATATAATTTCCTAACAACACAACACAAACTTATAATTACTTATAATTTATATCCAATTTTAATGTCTGAAATCTTTTAAGCTATTATCGACCTCACAAACTTAGCATTAAGTCGCATTCACATATACTGACGCAAAATACTAACACTAAAATTCTTTTCACGCTTCCCGGGAACAGTGAGTATAAAATCCTTAACGAGTTAATCGCTAATTACGACAAACGGTCGCCACAAGACGTGGTCATGGCTTCCCCTGAAGAAACCAGCTTCAAGAACATCCTCATATCAATCAGAGACAAGCCCTCTATAATCGACGAGACCATAACTGTCAAAAGACCTAGAAAGGCAAACTTCCTCATGCCAAACTCCCATACTGACTCAGTTAGCCCTGTCTCTGGGTCCTTAAAGCCCAAAATGGCCTATCTCGATAAAGTCCCCTCGACGTACGTCCCAGGGAAAGCTGTCAAAATCGTCAGTGATGCTAACGAACACAAAGTAGATAAGGTAACCTTTGATACGACTTATACCTCTCTCGATAGTTACTTAAGCAAGGATTCAGACTTCGATCTTTACAAAAGACGGGTAAGTGAAGGCAATGTGGAGAAAGTCGAAGTCGAGGCTTCGAAAAAACGCTGTTCTTCGACCATTAGGAAGTTGAGGCCGGAAGATATGAAGAAGAGCAAGTCTGAAGTCAGTAAGTTGTGTGATAAGATGAAGAGTATTAAGCTTAAGGATAACTCGGGAAGGAATTATAAGACGCGAAGCTGTAATGATATTGTGCGGTTAATTCTGACAAAGCATGGCATACATGTTATAAGTGATACAGAGGCTATTGTTTAAAGATTTTGATTTAGAGTGTGATTCTACACAACAAACAAACACTGACAACTGGCCCATTTTTTTTGCCGAAACTTCTCCTTTTCAATAGTGGCCATATGAATCTCAACCTAAATCTTACATCTTCGCAAAATTGAATTCCCAAGAAAATAATGGAATTTTAACAGTTACCTGATACAGCCAATCTATGTATGTATTTTAGTAACACTATTATTTAAAATTAAATATTTAAAAAATAAAAGAGACAAAAGACGCTTTTAAAAAGAAAATAAAAAATTGTCTTTGGTCGAACAGTTTTTTAGAAAATGTCTTCCATACTATGAATTTATTTGTCAATTTGCATTTAAGCCAGTTTCTTAAATTTGTGACTAACTTTATAATATTTAAATATACATTGAACTTTTAACATTTCAACACGTTAGATTCTAATTCAAATTGTAATTACTACCACCCCTCGATCCCAAACTATATTTAATATTCATTTGATGTTCGACGGTATTACCGCGACGTTTTTTTACAATTTATACACAAAAACCGTAACTCTTATACATACATTGTTTAACAAGTTAAATACTATGTATAATAATCACATACATTGTTTAACAAGTTAAATACTATGTATAATAATCTATACTAATATATAAAGCTGAAGAGTTTGTTTGTTTGTTCGCGCTAATCTCTGGAACTACTGGTCCGATTTGAAAAATTCTTTTTGCGTTAGATAGCCCATTAATCCAGGAAGGCTTTACGCTATATAACATCACGCTGCGACCAATAGGAGCGAAGCATAACTAAAGCACGCGAACGAAGTCGCTGGCGGACGCTAGTAAAGAATATAATGCGTCGTTATAATCGAAATTCAAGACTTAAAAAAACATTATATATATTATTTCTCCAAGGGTCTGAAACCGTTTTCTCCCTTTTTCTCTCTTTCTATCGAACCAATCTGAACGTCCGACCCACCAATCGACAGATATTCGTCCCTGGTACCATGGAATACTATTTTATATAGTGCGAATTTTTCGCACGGGTCAGATAGTGATAAAATATAAGTATTTGCCTATTTACCATGGAAAAAAGACGTCGCTCGTAAACGGATTGGTTCGTCATTGGACATTTTGGGATCGAAGGGTTGGTTGGACTGAGTTGATTCTAACGAAGTTGAAAAATATAGCTTGTTATACATACGAAATTTTGGCAAACTTATAATTTCATGCCCTTTATTTTCTTCTACAACAATAAAAAATAATAAATACCTTTTTGATAGGCTATTTCGTATATGTAACCTATGGAATTTATATTAAATCTATTAATGTTCTATACATCAATATAATTATAAAATACTATATATAAATTATAAAATACATCAATATAATATACCTAATTTATATTAAAAAAAATCAAAATATAATCATTTGTAAATAATTTAAACATACCTATTTGTAATAAAATAAGTACTCTTTTTATAATATTTTTATTATAAGATGTTTAAATCTTAGATTATTACTAGATATCATAAGTATATGTGCCGCACTCACAGTCCCTTAATAAACTTAGTATTAAAATTAGTATTCCTCAGAATTATTTGTTATTGGACTCTGAGAGCAGTAACTGTTGTTCTTTAGACGTGTTTCTATACATTTATTACTGAATTATTATAGAACCTATACTTTTGAAGAGAGAGTTAAAATCATAAGTTAATTATACAATGTGCATGAATGTTCATAAATTATAAAATAAAAAAATAACGGTATCTACTTACACGTGACGTCATTATGTGGCATGCGAACAACACGTGCCATAGTGACGTCACGCAAAATCTTGCATCGCGCAAGCTGTTTGTCGCGCAACTACATACAAACTACAGTACCTGGTACGTATGTTGTCAAGATTTTGACGTAGTGGGGGTAAATTTGCGCATAGTGCACTTGAGAACGAATGAACGCAAGTGTAATCGGGAGCGAACGGGACGTAGACGCGATGCGAGAGGCGGCGGTCGACTGACGCACCAATCACGCGCTCGGATCGGCACTACCTCATACACCGCGTCCCGCGCGTACCACCAAACAGATCTAAAAAACGATTTCTTCGCATTTCACAACTCTTGCCAAGTTATGTGCCGGGAACCGTATCGGACCGATACTTACACGCACGCACGCTTGTATATTATACAAGTGTGCGTGCGTGTTAGTGAATGAGATATAAGTAATAGAATTACACGGACAGAGAGAGAGAAAGGTGCATAATTTTTTTTGCTTGACGGTTTCTATTAGCAAACACCTACCGCAAACCTCGTTAAGGGACCTTGTTCCGATAATATTAAGTAATAAAAATATAATTAAAAAATTATAAAAAAATAAAAAGAGAGTTAAGTACTTATATGGAATTAAATACTAAGCGATTTTAAAATTATTATATACTATTCATTTGTAAACATGTAATGTTAAATGAATATATGAACCTTAAGCAGTATTAATAATTTTACAAATTTGCATAAAAGCCAAATGTCAGAGCACAAAGTATTATAATAAAATAGGAATGAGGCTTCAATGAGATTTAAAATTAAATATTTATTGTAAAGGGTGTATCTGTCATCGACGCACAAACGAGTACCATGGATCCAGTACATGATTCTGAGCCCCCCAGTGGTGGAATTTTTCGTCGGCTTTTTCATGATTTAAAAAAAAAATATGTAGTTTTTTTTTTCACTTCAGACCGTTCACAATTGCTATACTTTTATAAGCCAATAATATTTTAAAGTAAAAATTAAATAATTCGCTAATTACATAAAAAAGCGCAATGAAAACAAAACCCGAAAAACTATCTCATCAGCTGATTTAATAGAGTTCACATCAGGGATCAACGTCATACCTACAAACCCGCACGGCGGCACGCTTGCAACGTTCAAGAGCCAAGCCGACACTTTTTTTTAAACAGTGTGTATTCTGTAACTGTTCATTAACGACATAAATGACTATCATAATTTTATTAGTGGCATGCGGTCTCGCCTTTTCGCGAAGTTTGCGTTACGATGTCAGATACACCCTGTATGTATTTCTCTAAATGATGATTGTTCCTCAAAAAATACTGTGGCCTCTAAAATGCCCCCTGAAACGTGCAATTAACGTTGTTTACTGCTTTAATACTTTCCTAAGCCAAATCTAATGTTTAAGATATATCTATTGTAAAAATAATATACCCACCTAAATTCATAAAAATGAATTACTGATTAGGTATTTAATACATGTTTGTTGTAATTTCTAAAGGATGTTTCCAGTTAGTCCGTTTCTACTTATAAAACCCCCAAAAAAAAGTATGCTCTTCGGTAATCTTCAGCCATATTCGGAATTAAGAAGGCTCGAATAATGAGATTTTATATAGAGTTCCACGTCACCACTATTACAAAATAAATGATAATAGACAAACAACTCTTAGCCATTCTAACAATCTCCTCAAAAGGCATGACGGTCGGCGACCGGAGTCACGCAAAATTCCATAAAAACATTTAATGATGAGTGATCAGTGCAGTATTACAAAGCCCTAACGTCAAAAGTTAGCTTAGGCGCTCTGCCTCTGTGGGTGTTACTCTGAGGCGTAATGATGAAATACAAGATTTATTTATTTAGGTTTTCTCGGTGGTAGGCCGTAACATCGGCTGCCGGCAGAAGTTACCACCCACCAAACAAAGTTTTGCCGCCAAGCGATTCGTCGTGTTCCGGCATGATGTCTGGTGACCGTCCGGAGGATGAGTCTGAGCAGTTGTGCCAAATGTTGTTGTGTCGGGAGTTTGGTCGTGGAGGGTCTCCAGATCAATCTCCCTCTGGCGCAACATCGTTGGTCGTGCTGTTGGGTTTCACATTGTATCAACTTTTTTTTTTCTTGGTGGAAATCCTCATAGGATGTCCGCCACCGTAAGAAGTGGTGTGCGTTCGCGCAGCAGAATGTTGTTGAATTTAAAGATTTTAAATATGCAGATATTTAGTGTATGACGTCGTGTAATTGTGTATGGTAAAAAAAAATTTGTGCGTGCAGCCATTGTGGAGAAATTCACCAAAAACTGATTCCGCTGGGCGAACGTTGTCCTGGCGGAACTTTTTTTAATCCATTGACTTTAGAAAAAAGAGATGTGTCCAAAAATTAGTGTGTATTTGTGTGTAATTGTGTATGTATGAATAAAATTTGTGCATGCATAGACTTCGGAGAAATTCAAGTTTCCGCTGCGCGAACGTTTGGCCATTAGCTAGTTTTCATATAAAGCGCTTACATAGAGAGCTGTAGATTTTTACATACGTTTTTTTGAATTTGTGCATATTTGTGTACAAAACAGATTTAGAAAAAATCGTAGGGCTAAAAAGATAAAAATATAAACGTAAAACACGCTTTTTAGGTCATAGTTCTTAAAGTATGCACTTTGGGGTCTAGATTTTCACGTTTATACAAACCTTGTAAGTGTCTGCAACATATTGCCAAATATCAATGATGTTCCTTTAGTAATTAAAGAGATATAGGACAATTTACCATGACAAAATCACTGTTTACAAAGCAGTCAAATATCACGACATTCTAAAGGAATTGCATGGTAAAATGTATGCCAATAATTAGTGTATTCATTCAACTATTCACATGCAAAATTTCATGTCATTAAATTCAGTAATTAAAGAAGAACAATTAAAATACTGACGAAGCATCGAAAACCTACATAACCCGACCAAGTTCGGATAGCTATAAAAAAGCGGCCGTGCCATATATCATAAGAACGTTCTTAACCTTCCAATATAGTATTTATTAATATGGCACAGTTGCGTACACAAGCGTTAGGTAAAAATAAAACAATTGCATTTCTTGAATGAAAAATGTTTTTTTTTATAATAACGCCACTATCTACAACAAAAATAAATCTTCAATTAACAAGTACTTCTCTATTTAAATATCCGTGTACAAAAATATTTTTAATTACATATAATGCTTATTTATGTAATTATAATAACGTTAACAAACGCTTGCAACGGCAGCAATAGACTTAAATGTGTTTTACTAAAATAGGTTTAATAAACTATTATGAATATAAGGGTAAGACGTATAATATTTCGAGTTTCAATAAAAAATTCAGATAACTGGACTATTCAGTCGTATTATATTTGATCAACATTACAGATTAACAATCACAGATCAATAAAGTAGACTATTCAGTTGTTTAGGTTTGAGAGTCTGCCTAATATAAAAATAAATCAACATTTAAAAACAGTAGTACTTACTTGTGGTAATTATTTAATTTCCCTGAGGGGTCTATAGTAAGAATCCGGATCCGTGAAATATTCAATAGAAATTAGCTGTATGAATTTTAATTGCCTAAATTAATATATTTAGATTATATCTCAAGTCTCAAGCGCATACTTAAATAAAGTAACTACGTAAATAGTACCTACTTTGTCATAGTCAAATACATTTAAAAAAGTAGGTGTACAAAAATAAATGACCTTTATATTATATCGAAACAATTGTGTTATCACCTATACCAATTGAATACCGGTATTATACTGTAAATTTTGGGATGTTACCCAAATATATTGCACGGCCGCTTTTTTATAGCTATCCGAACCTGGTCGGGTTATGTAGGTTTTCGTTGCTTCGTCAGTATTTTAATTGTTTTTCTTTAATTACTGAATTTAATGACATGAAATTTTGCATGTGAATAGTTGAATGAATACACTAATTATTGGCATACATTTTACCATGCAATTCCTTTAGAATGTCGTGATATTTGACTGCTTTGTAAACAGTGATTTTGTCATGATAAATTGTCCTATATCTCTTTAATTACTAAAGGAACATCATTGATATTTGGCAATATGTTGCAGACACTTACAAGGTTTGTATAAACGTGAAAATCTAGACCCCAAAGTGCATACTTTAAGAACTATGACCTAAAAAGCGTGTTTTACGTTTATATTTTTATCTTTTTAGCCCTACGATTTTTTCTAAATCTGTTTTGTACACAAATATGCACAAATTCAAAACAACGTATGTAAAAATCTACAGCTCTCTATGTAAGCGCTTTATATGAAAACTAGCTAATGGCCAAACGTTCGCGCAGCGGAAACTTGAATTTCTCCGAAGTCTATGCATGCACAAATTTTATTCATACATACACAATTACACACAAATACACACTAATTTTTGGACACATCTCTTTTTTCTAAAGTCAATGGATTAAAAAAGTTCCGCCAGGACAACGTTCGCCCAGCGGAATCAGTTTTTGGTGAATTTCTCCACAATGGCTGCACGCACAAATTTTTTTTTACCATACACAATTACACGACGTCATACACTAAATATCTGCATATTTAAAATCTTTAAATTCAACAACATTCCGCTGCGCGAACGCACACGTGGGGTGGGCGACGGGGTCTGTCAGACTTTTACTGACTAAAACCACCCCGGTGTCTCTTCTATCACGAGCGCGTGTGGAGCCGTGGGAGTCTAAATTCTTCCACGGCCCCACACTCTCGTGCTGGCCCGGTCTGTCCGGGCCTCGTCTCCTGCACGGGGTAGTGGGGTGTTAAACTACCCCGTGCATCGCCTCAGAGGCCGGCATGATGTCTGGTGAAGCTATACGGAGGACGGGTCTAAGCAGTAGTGTTGCGATGTGTGCTGGGTACGATACGCCAAATATTGTTGTGTCGGGAGTTTGGTCGTGGAGGGTCTCCAGATCAATCTCCGTCTGGCGCAACATCGTTGGTCGTGTTGTTGGGTTTCACATTACATCACCTTGCTCAACTGTCGTCTTCCTTCTTATTCACTAAGTTTTTTTGAGTGCTCTTAATAAAGTAGCGCGTTTACCATTAACGATTGCATCACTGCTTACCATCAGGCGGGATTGCGATCGAGCGTTAGTTTATAATAATAAAAAAAACAAAGGAAGTATTGTTTGTGTGATATTTTAGTAAAAAAAATGCGTCTTACAACACAAAGTGGTGGCTCTAGCGACATTTTAGCCGCCTGAACTTTTATAAAACTCTTCGGGCTAATTTGGAAACACGAAGATTGCCGAAGCACATATTTTTCTTGGTTTAACTGTATTTAACCGTGTCTCTATGATTTACTCTATACAGTATGTTAAATAACAGAGGGCGTTCCCTTAAACTCGTTAATATATATCATTAATAGATTAAAATAAAAATATCAGCATAGAAAAATAAGCATAAAAAAATCCGAATAAAAAAAAATTCTAATTGGAAATAAATTTGAAACCTGTTTTAAATCAAAATAGTAGTTGTCATGTATAAATAAATTGCGACGTTGCCGTCTTTCATGTTCGCGTGTACAGTGTGTTTCTTTTACATGTCAATTTAAAATTTTTATTGAATATTTTCATATTGGAAAAAAATTTAAAACATTTTGTTTTCGAATGGAAATATTTTTTTTAGCATGTATGTATGCTATACTATTTCGGGTTAGCGGGAACGCCCTCTGTTAGTTAACATACTGTATAATAGAACTATGTACTTACTTAGTAGCAGTATTTATAGAAAGTTTCAATTTTTTAATGTTCCTAGTTATTGTTTCCTTGCATGATAAAGTTATATGAATTTTATAGTAAACGTAGCATAAAAATATAGTATTGTTCAATCGATAAACTGTCTCTTGAATTTATTAATGTTACAGTTATTAAATAAAAATAATATTTTAAATTAGTATGTTAATGCTAGGTTAGTATTTAAATTAATTTGCTCATTAATTTCTAAAATGGGAATATAATACTGATTAATCTGCAATATTGAATATATTTAAGGCGACGGCGTCTGGTTAGTCCGCTAAATTCAAATTCGTTACGGTTTCTATTTATATTTTAATCAACTTATAAACCTGCAAATTGCTAAAAAAACACGTAAGTTAATTTGAATTTGGCGTTAACATTTGAATTAAACGTTACTTAAAGTCAAGTGGGGATTAGCGACTGTTTATGAATGCGTTTTTGACGTTTGTACGTCATTTAACTCCCATTATACATGGTGTTTCGTTGCCAAGACCCCGCTTATGTCCTTGGCTTTTGCAAAAATTACTATTTTACTACATTTTTATTGACTTTATGTTAAATGTAGAATTGCTTTAAGTGAAGTAAAACGAATGCTTAATATATTGTTTTGGTTGTGAAAGAAAAGAGCGAAAATAGATTATATCTACACCCTGTAAACGTAAATTAACATATTTTCAGCCGAAAAATTATATTTTAAAGCTGTTGTCTTTGTGGATTATTGCCATATTTTACTAATTTTATTCGGTATAATATTTATTTTTAGCATGTTTTATTGATGTTGCTTCCCATAGAGTTTGTGTCTAAAAAGTAATTATTGTGCATTTAAGAATTTTATTCTGTATGTTTTTTTTTTTTAATACAGACTCCAGCACGTCCAGCTACTAAAATTTGTCGAATTTCTTTAATACATTTTAAACTATATCCCTAAGGTATTAAGGTTGAAGGTTCATTGGGTAGCTTGTCCTGCTGGACCTTATCTTACCCCCATTGACGTAAAAATGGGACGATGATATTCGTTGATTAAAACAGCAAACAAAAGGTTTGTTTCATTATACTTAGGCTGATTTTTCCAGCGTTAGATCACTTTTATTGGAGGAATAAAGTTGACAGTTTATGTATGAAAAAACTAAAAGAGAATCAGATTTTTCAAAAATGACTCAAAAAATAGCCATTAATTAATGTGTTCCTGGATATTATTTCGTTGATAAATACCAGCCCTTTGCAAGATCAATTTATTTTCATTAAAATAAGGAAAAAAATACTAAGCTGTGTAGGTATATAAATAATACCAAATCGTTTATATGCTTAATTGAAGAGAAAAGAAGAAATAACATTAGAATTGAAAGATAAAGTCCTCCCATTATTAGGTCCAATTTTTTAAAACCCCTTTTTATTTTTCTCCTAACATGGGTGTTGTGTGCGTAGGGAGGCGGCTGCGCGTTGTAGCTGACGTGTTGTGCGCGCCAACGAGACGGCAACGTCACGCCGCAGTAGCGAGCTCGTAGCAACTCCGTAGCGACCTCGTAGCAACGCCGTAGCGGGCGTAGCGGCGAGGGCAGAGCGCGCACACCCTGTATAGTTTTACTTATAAGTTTTGTCTACTCTGCTACGAGGGTCTTTTGGTGCTCGAATGAAGTTCCATGGGGCGCTGTTCGCACACATTTGTGCAATTGTTTTGTATTAAAAAAGAAAAGATGGCGGCGCTTGTTCCAATTTTCGCGCCAAAAGAACCTTGTTGCGCCATACGTAGTTAGTGCCTATTGTGTCCACTAGTTTGACGTTTCAAATTTTGAAGTTTACATTTCGGGGTTGCTATATAAAAATGTTTTTTTTTAATAATAAAATGTCAGTGTAAATAATAACAAATTGTTAAAAACAATTGTTGTTTTAGGTATGTATTTTTAAAAGAAATATTGTAATGCAATGGAATGTGATAAAAGCTGTGGTACAGTAAAATATTTTTTAGAGGATATGTACTAATTGACGTATTTCTATTCGTGCTCAATATTTTGCATGCAAATTGCAGAACTAAACTAAGTATTGTTGGGTTCCTATGAAATGTTATTAAAAGAAAATGATTTAGTGACAACTAGTGGACACATTACTTAAAGCTTTTGAAGCTTTTGTGGAAAACCATGAGATGTTCCCTCACCATTTCTATAATTTTTAATTGTTAGGTACATCGACATTACCTACAGAAGTCGGAAACCTAAACTTGTCAGCGCAGCGTTCTAAGGTCTTTAAAATATCCATAGTACTTCTAGGCTCTGTATTTTGTTTACATATACATCTGTAGCTAAAAAGAATGCTATAAATTGTGAACTATGCCTCGTAACATATACTTTCTATACACAATAATATGTTTTGTTTATACAAAACCAGAAACACGTGTCAGTATTTTATGAACAAAATTTTAAAAGATATAATGAAAAACCACAAAGTTCCTATTGTACTTAGTTTGCTTACCATCAGGCAGGATTGCAGTCAAGCACTAGTTTATAACTAATAAAAAAAAAAAAAATGCGGTCAATGCTCCGCAAGGGCGGGCGAGCTCGGTGCGTTGACCTCTGGCGGCAGCTGTGGCGCGCGGTACAAGTACTAGAGAATGGGGAAGAAAACTGACAAATCTCGCCACTAGAGGCGCTGATATCGTTTGACCCAAATAAACTGTCAAAATCCATTGTAATTTGTTCGAGTTTACGTTGTTTATAAAAATATAAAAAATATGCCGCGTTGTGTAGCAGCATGTTGCAATAATAATGGAAATCACTCTTTCCCTAAAGATATGCATTACAATTTAGAACAGAATATAAATAGATTTCAATAAAGATTATGTTGATATCTCTATAGCTTTCTGGAGGCGGTAAATCAATTCTTTCTCTTGAATTTCTTGTTCTTGAGGAATCTCGAAGTTAATTCCGGTCATACGATTCAAGTCTGGATACCTAATAATTATAGGTTAATAGGGTTGAAACTTCCAAAATATGGCAATAATAAATACTAATATTTACTTAAATATAACTAAAGAAACTTTAAACCTAATACAAAATTAATGTAACTTAAAACACTAACAAGTCTGCATTCAGTTTAAAGTCTGGGCATTGTTATTTGCCTGGTAATTAGATCAGCTTTTCGTCCTTTTACTGAAGCTCCTCTAGACTTTTAACTCCTTTTTTAACTTGAAACAGTCCATGTACAATACATTGCTCTGCTTTACCTAAAAAAAACTCGTCAAACACAAAAAAAAACCTCAACATAAAACGTGATAGGACTGACAAAAGTCCGATTAAGTAGTTACGGTCTCTTAGTAGCCACCTACGAGATGCCATATCAAAAAAAAAAAAAAAAAAGATAGGACTGACAGCTAATTGTTATGGGTCAAACGCCATCAGCGACATCTGCAAATGGCTTTGCGTTTTTCTTCCCATTTTTCTGCATCCTAATTTTTGTTTCAAACCACCAAAATACGAAAAAAATGTCGTCACTCGCAATAAGTTCTTTGAATATTATCGATAATTTTATATCGAAATAACAAGATCCCTACCACAGTTTTTATGTTTCTACTTAGCGTCACCCTGCATATGTAGTAGCGAATAAAATTGCAAAATAGGTGTTGCTGTAAGCAGACAAGATTCACTTATTACCCGATATTTATTGTTATTTATTTTTTTGACCGATATTTATTTACCCGATTTGGTCTATACTAGGGGTATTAAATCGGACTTGGCAACATAGACCACACTGGCCACCTACAGAGCAATAGCTGAATATAATTGATCTTTCGTAACCGCACGGTAACCTAAAAATGTAACGTGGTGTAAAAATTATTGGAATCGGTTCAGTTGCTTATTCTGAATAAACTATATTGAGGTTTCGCATAAGCACAAAATAACGTTGTATATTATCGATCGTTAGCACATACAAAGTTATAATAAAAATCTAATAAAAAGTTATTTATTAAAACTAGGCTAGAAATCAGCACTTTCTGAAAGTCAAAATTACACGAGACAGTTCCATAAAACGTCCGCCCTGCATCACTTCCTAGCGCCTTAGGCGGGATGAAGAAATAGTGATAGATGAAGGAGAGATGTACTATTCTCCTGAAGGTCACATCTTATACGGTGATTCCACAAAGTTTCAACCGGCCATCGCCTCGGTTCAGAACCAGCCTTAGCTTAATGTCTGACCGTATCAACGCTTCGATATTTAAGTACAATTATTCAATAACAACTTTATCTGCCTGATTTCAATGTACTGTAATACCTTAGAAAGACTATGCAACTCTGCTATTTTCAACTCTAGCAGCTTCTAAAGTCTATATTCGGAAAATTAAATTTTCACAACAATATAGGGAAATATGTAAAATTAATTGCTTTTCAACACATCACAGTCGTTTGTAAAATTATAGTAATTAATGAATTTTAGCCTTAGCATGTTTTTACCTCTATACCGAATAAGCGAACGCCATGGACGTGTTCTTTGGTTCGCCAAATAAAATATACGCGACTCTCGCTTACACTTACATATAAAACATGTAAAAAAACCCTGTCCGACCCGTGAAGGCATTGATTAGGTATCGATAACTCATTCTACTAAGACACAAAACCGGGCTAAACAAAAAAAAAAAAAAAACAACCCTTTAAAAATCAATACAATTATTTCGCAAAAGGAGGTAATTTACATGGCAATACATGCGCGGGCGAAGGGGGGCAGGGCACGCGACTCGGTCGCTTCGCTCATAATAATACCGTCGAAACTGGTGTAACTTTTTTAAAAAAATACAAAATTTTCGGGATGTTGGAAAAAAGAAGAATATTCCAAAATTCACTGGTTCATTCATTCATTACTATGATGATTGTGTAAAATTTCATATTTTATTTGGTCATGTGTTTTAACCTCTATTATTCTTATAGGTCGGACGGGGTTTTCTGTACATATTGTATATTAGGACAAGACCTTAGGCTTATTGTATTTCCCTTTATTATTTAAATAGTAGCATTTTGAATAAGTGAGATTTTAATGATGGTTGAGTTTTCATACTATGCAGTGCGCGAACGACATTAATATATGAATTATCGAAAACGTGTTGCAGAGGTTATTGTGCTTAATGCGATTTTAAAACTTGGTATTTATGTGCGAAGAAAACTTGGCTTGTTTTATACTCCATGCATGTAAATACAGTCTTTGAACGTTCGGAATGGGATAAAATAAGGCGGCCAAATGTGATTGGACTCGCTTACGAAGACGAGGACGGTTTTAAGGTTCCGCACCTAAAAGGCAAAACGGAACCCTATTCATGAGACTTCGCTGTCAGTCTGTCCGTCCATCCGTCTGTCACCAGGTTGTATCTCATGAACAGTAATAGCTAGACAGTTGAAAATTTTCAGAAATTATGTTTTCTGTTGCCCTTACAAATTAACAACAAATAAAAGTTATAAAATATTGAAGGGGAGCTCCCATACAACAGAAGTCGCTGAGTATTTGGTTATACATGTATTAAAATTAAAAATAAATATTGAAGGGGAGCTCCCATACAAAAAACGTGATTATTTTTGCCGTTTTTTGCTCCGTATTAATAACAGAATTTTTTCCGCGTTAAGCGTAATAAGCGTTTTACGGTTCAAAATATACAGCCCCGTCAGCCCCGTCAGTTGGACGTCAGAAGAGCCTTAATAATTTGGCCCTGTTGGCACCTTTTAGGTTTGGTTAAAGGAAATATTATTCTTATTAAATATTCGGCAGGGACCGTTTCAAAAGTTATTTTATCCCATTTTGGTCTTCTAGATTGTAATCTAAAAATAATTATGTTTTTAAATCCTTTGCCGACAAAAGCGTGCGAGTTGCTTAGGATTTTTTTTAGTTAAAACAAAACTTGTCGGATTTTTTTTATTTAATTTTTTATGCAGTTAGGTATCTATTAAGTTTTTGGCTAGTGATTTTAAATAAAAGTTAAGCTCAAATAATTATTTACGTTTATTACAAATAAGTTTATAAATTATGTCGATTGCTTTTATTGGCAAATATGATTATAAATTACAGTTATTTTTTTAAATTTAGTGTCTAAAACTCTGTTTCAATTTAGTTTGCATATTTGAACTAATATTGTAATAGTTACTATTATGAATAATATGATTTACATTCTTTTTAATTATTTATTAATTAGTTATGCATATGAAATGTGTACTTAATTGTAAGGATCTGATTAGTTTACTTACTGTTTTAAAGCCTAGCCAGTGGATGACATGTAAGTGTAGTTCACAAATCTTGACATCATCATACATCGAACCTATAAAGTGCGTTGGGGTAAAATACAGGGGCTAATTAGCTAGCATTAAAAAATAAAGCTAGCTAATTAGCCACTTATTTTTTAATGCTAACGAATTAGCTAGCATTAAAAAATAAAGCCAAATGGGATATTTGATTTGTACGTTCTTACCCCAAGGCCGATCTTACCCCAACGCACCTTACATACAACGTAATGCTTTGACGACACGATTAGCGCAGTAACTAAACGACCGACTGCTGCTTTGCGTGTCGCCGGTTCGATTCCCCCACGGAACAAATATTTGTATGGCCTACAGGTAGTTGTTCTAAGACCCACGATACAAGGGAAATTCCTAGTGAGTGGCAACATATAAAAAACTAGCGGCCGCCAGCGACTTCGTTCGCGTGGTTTAATTATGCTCCGCTCCTATTGGTCGCAGCGTGATGTTATATAGCCTTAAAGCCTTCCTCTGGATTAATGGGCTATCCAATGCACAAAGAATTTTTCAAATCGGACCAGTAGTTCCTGAGATTAGCGCGTTTAAGCAAACAAACTCTTCAGCTTTATATATTAGTATAGAAGTATAGACATAGATAATTGCCTGTTCATTTATTACGTAAGACTAATTTGACTTCGTTACGAACCTCCCCCTCTCCCCACCCTTCTTCTTCCAGTGTCTCTTCAATCCTGAAGGTTGGCCGTCAGGTTCTTGTACTCGGTCTTGTCAACCGCGGGTCGGAACAGTTTTTCGACGGAAGTAATGCCGGTCCACTCCCTGATGTTTCGCAGCCACGATTTTCTCTTTTCCCTTCTACCTTGCCCATCATAATCAGTTAGAGTAGCGCATATCTATCATGTCGGAGCACGTGGCCGAGATCATCTATTTTCTGTTTCTTTCCGGCCACCACTTTAGGAAAAATTTGCCTGTCATTCGTACACACTGGCTATGGCTTAAACGTAATTCCAATGTTCCTTTGTTTTTAATTATTTAGCTTTAAAGATATTCCATAACAAAATGCTTTAGAAAGAAAATGGGCACAAAAAGTACTATTATCAGTTTATCAGCCTGTAATGGTCTTAATGCTGGAATACTCGTTTGTGAAAAAGGGGGGTGTTAAAATTACTTTCACTTTTTTCGATCCTCTTGCCTTGGCTAACTATTGATGATAATTCATCAAAACCATTGGTTTTAGGATTCAAGGACAGCCGAAGTAAGGTTTTCTGTTAAGCAAAATAAAGGTCTTATGAGGAAATATGACTGTTTATAAGAAAATATGTTTTACAATATCAATATTATTTATCGTCAAATGCCAACCTATAGAAACCTGATAGTTTTAGTTGTTTCAGTAATAGAATCGATTTAGTAGTTTTTAAACCATGTTAATTAATCAGCCCCCTAATCGGCGAACACATTTTTGTCAAATGATTGCGACTAGTTGGGAACATTGGTCCGTTCGGTCCAAACGATCCCAACTAGTCGCAACCATTTGACAAAAATGTGTTCGCCGATTAGGGGGCTGGTCTGATATTTGTAATGATTTGTAGGTATGTTATTTTTATATAGGATGGCAGAAAAAATAATTTTGACTGAATAAAGTTGGAATAAAGCTAGGTTGATGCTGATAGCGAGTTACATTTTTTTTTTATGAAACCGAGTTTTTATGCTACGTCTCGAACTATGAGTTAAATTACAGTCAATATGTCTGCCACCCTGTATTTTCCTTTGCTTTGCGTGGTCGCTCACAATAGGCCTCATACGAAGGCTCAGAGTCACACAAAGGATCATGGAAAGAGCTATGCTCGGAGTTTCTCTGCGCGATCGAATCAGACATGAGGAGTCATTTATTCAAATTAGGCTGAGAATCAGCACTTTTTGAACGTCAATATTACATAAGACAGTCCCCCAAAACGACCACCCATCGACACTTCCTAGTGCTTTCGCTGGGAAGAAGTGGAGGAACAACCAAAAAGCAGAAGAACCAAAATCACCGACATAGCTCTTCGAGGAGTCGCTAAAATTTGGCATTGGGCGAGCATACCTCTGATACTAAACCCTTATTCATAAATGTTGCTTAAAGTTAACTGGTGATAAGAGATTGTTTAACCATACATTTAAGGTCCGTATTACAGAACGTCACTCAAAACTCAAGCTGTACTTAAGGTCCGTATTACCGAACGTCACTCAAAAGTCAAGCTCTACTTAAATCTCGTTTCAAGCGATTTGATTGGTTGAAACTAGTTTTAAGTAATGCTTAAGCCGAGATCAATGCTTGAGTTTCCTTCTGGAATACGGACCTTAGACGTTTGCATGTCACTTAACTTTAATCATCGTTTATGAATAAACCCCTTAAACACTGTGATGTTTATTCATAAATGATGATTAAAGTTAAGTGGCGTTACAATATCAATCGTCATGTAAAATTGTATTGTTAAAGACTAGCTTATTGTTAAAGACTAGCTAATCACTAGTTAACTTTAAGCAACGTTTATGAATAAGGGGAATAGCGTTTTATCGTCGACTTCAAAACGAGTCTCCTTATTCGGTTTTAATTCAGGGTATATTTCGCAGTTAATATGAAAAAGTTGCTCCAATATTCAGGTTTTTGTTTATCAAGGGTTCCGCCTTTGGTATGAAATCAACTAAGTAGGTACCTATGTTAATTTTTCTACAGTATACTATCTCTTCCATAATTACTAAGTACCTCTTGAAAAGATATCAATTAATTTTACACATGACTCGATTCAGTTAAAACCTGCTAAAAATCAGTTAAAATCAACAGATTAATCATATATATCGCTAACCGATGTATTTACAAAAACATTGTTAACTAAACAAAACTGATACTTAGTAGATAATAACTGCT
This sequence comes from Sesamia nonagrioides, assembly GCA_017933935.1. NCBI lineage: Eukaryota > Metazoa > Arthropoda > Insecta > Lepidoptera > Noctuidae > Sesamia > Sesamia nonagrioides. The sequence continues at coordinate 36,214 of JADWQK010001233.1, forward strand.
TCGAAAACGTTATCGATAAATGTATAAATCATGCTTCCGTATGACAGAATAAAAAGGTTTATTTATGTACATTTTTTGTTTTATTTACAAACTTACATTATTCAACCCGATTTCGTTTAATACTAACTTAGAGTACCTTGTATTTCATTTATTTGAATTAGGGTTGAATTTCAATAGTCAAATATCACCTAAATGAAAAAGTAACCCCCATTCATAAAGCAACTCCTTAAAATGAACTAGTGATTAGCGATTGTTTAACCATACATTTAGACGATTTCCAGACGTCACATAACTAAACTTATGAATAAACCACTTAGGTGTTTATTTATAAACGATGCTTAAAGTCAAGTGACGTTAAAAAGGGCAGAAAACGTATGGTTAAAGAGCTCGCTAATCCTGGACTATTGACTTTAAACAACGTTTATGAATAAGGGGTAAATGTTTGGCAGCTTTTGAATGAAAATATGCTAAACTGTCATTTATTCTTCAGATGTTAAGTTATCTGACAATTGAAAATATTAAATCAACAATTAGAATTATAATTTAAAAAAAATGCGCAACAGTACCTATAAATTACTATTATTAGAAATTCAGTATTCTCTTTTCGAGGAGTTGCCCAGTCTAAGACATAAATAAAATAAAAAAAAACAATTGAAAGTAAATACAATTTCAGATAAAAAGAAATGAAATCTTAATCAAACTAAAATGGCTATGAAATAGATATTAGACCAACAACAGAGTATTTAACAAATGAGTACCTAAAACTATTATTGATTAAAATGTAGTTAAAGTAATCAACCCAAACTACATATATTACATTATTATCCACATAATTATTTAAATTGATTCCCCGATTTAGACCAAACACCACCCAACAAGTCCCAAGATTATAATTATTCATTTTATACTGGTTTCAGTCCAGTTTAATCTCTATAAATTAACAAATTTATTTAAACATAAATTGAAATCTGAGGCAATTCTCATCCTGGTAGGGAGACAGCATCGAACTCCTAGCCAGCATCGACCGGGCGGTAAGAACCACCTGGGTCGACGGCGCGCTTTTACGCGCCTCAAAGGAAGCTGTTAGCACATCGTGACGGGGTCCACGAATCGATGCCTCCTGGGTCAGGGTTGCCCAGGTTGGTTAAAAAAGAAACTGGCCCCTGGCGCTGGGTAAGTAGTGAAAGAAAGCTGCTGGTGATGATTTACAATCCAGAACAAAAGAGAAAAGGGGTGATTCTCGTTACTTTAAAAATGTTATTAGTCTTAGAATTGTACAGAACCTGACTCAAGACTCAAGTATTATGTAAGTGTTGTGTGTTATAATGGGTACCCAGGGGGGGAGGGCACACACCTCCCCCCCCCCCTCCCCTGCAACCTCGCAGAACATGTATGAACTCTAATAACTAAACAAGAAATTATAAACGAGGACTTATCTCTAACTTTTATAATAAAAATAAAGATTACTCACTCTAAAAGTTGGCTTCCCCGGCCAGAAGCTGGGTATGGCCCAAGTGTGTTATATTCGCACCCTCGGCAGGAAACCGTTACTTTAAAAATTGAAAAACGAGTTCATTGGCTTGTGTCCACCAAGCAACCCTTTATTTAGTGGTATAACTTGGTACTATCGTTTACGCCAAAATGGCGTGAGTGTCATTATGGTTTTGGCGCGAATCATGGTCGATGTCAAACTTTTAACCTTTAATACAAACAATAATTGGAGATCCGGTTTTTCAGTTACTTGTCGATGTCAAACTTTTAACCTTTAATACAAACAATAATTGGAGATCCGGTTTTTCAGTTACTTATATCAATAAAGCACATAAAATTAATGATACAAAGGCCCCGATTCCCTTCTTCACAAACTAAATTAAATTTAAGTTCATTGCATCTATTTCTTTAAGAAAAGGACAGAAGATAAAATGTCAGTTTACACCTGTCAAATTAGTGCGCTCCTGACGTAAATTGGCGATTTATTAGTCGCCATGTTTATAATCGCGTCTAAATTGTCTATGGAGTATCTTAATTTGACAGGATTAAACTAAAATGTTATCTTCTATCCTTGTCTTAACGAAATGGAAAGAAAAAGATGGACTTAACTTAAAATTAGTTTAGTTTGTGAACAACAGAATCGGCGCCAATATGTTTATTTAGTGTTTTTTTGCGACTTGTTTTCTGTCGAGTATAGACGACCGCGTGAACCGTCTTACGAGGCAGGTTTGAAGCAAAGCCATGATGTGGCCACTATGCCGCGATATTTCACTGTTCTTTATAAATTATTTATTGAATGTACTTTTTACTACATAAATCGCGCACTTTTATTTGTAAACAACACTAAATAAGTTTAAAAGGCCAATGAAATTGAGCGTGACACTCAGCTTGACTTTCCCGCCAAAAAACTCGTGAAAATGGTTAAATGCTTCTTCTGAAAATTGCATTTTCGCAAAAGTGACGGTCTCGCACCGAAGGTGAAATATTTTACTTCCATAAATTTTTCACATCTATTGTTGCTGAGAGATTGCGAATAGATTTTGAATGTTTCAAATTATGTGAATTGGTCTTCTGGAGTGATATCTAAGAAACACAAGCTTACACGGAGCAAAAAATCTATACAAATACAGCTATCAATTCCAATTAGATTCAACAAGTGATTTATAAAATTCATAATATTCCAATATTCTCTCAACTTTTCTTAACAGCAGCTTTCACTGGTTCAGGACATTGACACCATGGAGTCCGACTCTTATCACAAAGGAGTTCCACATTCAACACAGTGACGTTTAACCCATCCACTGCTACGGTGTGTATGTTGAGCAGGTTATATTGCACATCATGAAGGCCCGTGATGCGGTCGCGACGGCGGGTTACCTCGCGTTGGTTAAAGCATTTTCGCATGTCGCGTTTGCGGTAAGTCTTGTCGTGGATATGTCTGGGAAAAAGATGGTAGGGTGGTTAAAAGAGGTTGAATTTTGTAAAAGCCCAAAGCAGTACTATGGTCTGTTCTAAAACTATCCGATGGAAATGTAAACAAATGGATCAAAATATAGATGAATGTATCTATCTCATATCATCTCATCTAATTATCAAAATATAGATGAATGTATGTATCTATATCTATTATAAATTACATTTTTGTGGGTGACATTAAGAATTTAAGCAGCAGGGTAATAGCGTAACACATTATTAATAGCAGTAGCAATGGGTTTCATTTGACAGTTCAAGATCATTCATTGCGTTATTTATGTTGCTGAGCTGATACATTGTTGAACATATAGAGCAATGGATTAGCAATATGCTTCGAAATAATTCCACCTATATTAATAGTGTGTTATTGCAACTAGGGTGCTGAATTTGGTTTGTTTGGCAGACCATATGTGAGGATGTTATACAAGCACTGGTGGCCTGTGGTATCAGCTACTTACAAGTTGTAGATCATAGGTTTGAACCCTGTCAGGTGCTTTACTTTGCTCTCAAAATGATGAAGGAAAATGTGAAGAATGTCCTTGAGGAAAAACTTAGGAGACGTGATATTTAGCAACTCGCACTGGGCCCGCGTGGTAGATTATCATGGCCCACTCTCCGAGGGGAGGCTGGTGTCCCAGGAGTGGGAGCATCATAGGCTGATTATGTATAGCAGCAACAAGAACAATACCCAGGATTTTGTAATAATATCTTGATTTAAAAAAGTGTCCTTGGAGTTTGCCTGTGATTCTTCATAGAAATCTATGTTTTGGGATGGACAACTAGCTTAAGCATACCTCTGTGTAAATGCAAGTAATACAAATGTGATGAAGTCATGGCGGCCTAGTGGTTAAAACACCAGCCTTTCAAGTATGAGTGTGCGGGTTTGATCCTAGGTTAGGTAAGTACTAATGTAACTTTTCTAAGTATATCTTGGACACCAATGACTGATTAAAAGGTAAACATCTTGAGGAAACCTGGACTTTAAGTCAGAAATCGCCAACCCGCATTGAGCAAGTGTGGTGATTACATTCAATCCTTCTTAGAATGAGAGGAGACCTGTGCCCAGCAGTGGAACAATAAAAAGGTTGATGATGATTATGACAGATGTGATGTTATGTGTTAAAAAAATTTAGAGAACAAACTAGGTACTTACCTAAAAGTATGATCTATTCCAGTAGTAATATTGCTTGGTTTCATCACAGTCAAGTTAGCATCTTTTAATCTCACATAAAACTCATCATCCTCCAGTCCCCACCCCCAATAATTATTAGACATACCATTTACTAATTCATAGTGTTCCCTTTTCACCAGCAAAATGCCACCAATAAAAGTGTCATAGTGGTATTTTGGATGAGTTTGTGGTGTTGATATGTGCACAGGCCCAGCAGAGGGATAATCATACTTTAAATTGTCATTCAGAGGCAACAAGTCCACGTCATGCATTGCTATGTAATCATAATCGTTTTGCGAATATTTAAAGCCAACATTTATCAACGAAGCTCTGTTGAAACGATTGTTGTCTTTCTGCTGCACTATGAATATGTGAAACGGTATTTTCTGGCGGTTTAAGAAACTATACATGTGAGGGACGAATTCTAGAAGCTCTTCGAAGCGGTCCCGGAAAGGCACGATCACCGCTAGACGTTTTTTCGGTAGTTCCTTCGATGTTATTCCTTGTCGCACTGGGTTAGGTAAGGCCTCTTTTTCTGTGGGAATTATTGCAGTTTCTTTGTTAAAAATCACTCTCAATTAAGCTTCATATAATATAATTTTTATTTTTGTATAAAACTTACCGTATCGAATAGGTAAAGCTGCTAAATAACATCCCATTACAAAAGTTAATAACAAACAAAGACCAAGACATTTCGAAGCTGTTAATCTGTAACCCATTACATTAATCCATCGACTCATTTATGCTTATTGTCAAATATTTATAGGTATATTATTTAAGCACATTATTTTTACGCGCACATTTTAATTTAATTTATAAATTGTTTATTCCGTAAATCGTAAACTGTGCTTTGTCGTTGACATTGACAATTTGTTTTTGACATTGACACTGTGACAGTTCTGGAAACGTCACTGTTGATAGTTAACGCTACGTCCTTGTTCACGAAGACATGAGAATAGTTAAAATAACTATAAAAAAGTTGTAAAATATTTAATTTAGTATTTATGTGTATAGGTAGAAGGCACATAGTCATTCATTGTCATCTCGAATATATTTTGATACACACACAGTAATTATTGTAAAAACCAAAATGCTGAATGCTGCTTATATTCATGGCAGTGTATTGAGATTTACCGTATTGTAATTTAAAATTCATAATATTTTCATAGAATAAAGGTAGTCATTGTCACAGATTAGATAGACATTGTTTGTCGAATAGGTATTTGTACTTTGCTAAAACAGAATTTATCTGATTCGCAAACATGTGCTGATATTGGTTATCGCCAAAAATGGAAGTTCTATGTTAATGCGAAAATAACTTCTTAGTAATTACTATAAGTATTGTCAAAAAAGCGTGGTCGTTTAAGTGATGCTTGAAGTAACTTGTATCAAATCTACATCTCTATTTAAGTCGATTAAGGGTCTTACGGTTCGCGCCCACAATAGGAACAAACGCCATTATTTTATTTTTCAATACTTCACAAAATCTTTGCTAACAATAACTCCTCGCAATACATGCTGATTATCTGACCCGTGCGAAAAATTCGCACTATACTAATTAGAATTTTTAAGTCGTTTTTATAAATAAACAGTGAAGCGGAATAATTTGAAAATAGTATTCCATGATACCAGGGACGAATATCTGTCGATTGATGGGTCGGACGTTCAGATTGGTTCGATATAAAGAGAGAAAAAGGGAGAAAACGGTTTCAAACCCTTGGAGAAATAATATATGTTGATGATAATGCCTCATATACTTCTTTAGAGGATATTGAATTAATTATATTGGCGGCTTCAACTTGCACTAAACCTACTCAATATTTATTTCGTCAGATGGAAACTAAAATTAAACTCCAGTAAAACTAAAGCAAAGTAATATTTTTTCGCGTAAACAATTATCACCTACTGTCCAGGCGCATTTACTTTAAAAATCCGTCCTGGAGCTCCATATCCTGGAGACAAATACTTCGGTGTGGTTCTAGATAGGAAAATTAAATGGAGTGACAACATTGATGCATTTGGCGAAAAGGGTTTTTTTAATGATTAGGTATTTAAGTGCTTGTCCGCTATCCAGTCTGATGGTAAGCATCATCATCTTTTCCTGATTGGCCTGGGTCTTGGATGTTTATCTATATATGTATCTATTATAAATATAGTATCGTTGAGTTAGTATCCCATAACACAAGTCTCGAACTTACTTTGGGGCTAGCTCAATCTGTGTGTTTAAAACATAAATAAATAACATTCTATATAAACGGGTAGCAATTAATGCTGCCATCAGTTCCAAGCGTGGAATGCTGACCTTACGAACTGGTGCGACGCGTGATTTTGCTTGTACTAACTGTACTGTGACATCTCCGTTCCAATCACTTCGTAGGAATATGACCGCTGCAAATGACACCTTACTTGCATCACTGAAGACGTGGAGACTGTTGTCACATTCATTTATTGGCTTACTAGTAAGACGACGTGGAATCCGGCACTTCTCAAGCAAGTGAACATGTTTAGACCATTGTAAATATTCTTTTTGTAAGTCATTTGGCAGCTTACTTACTATCCCAGCTTAAACGTAAATTCCAAGTCTTCTGTATTATGAGCTTGGGCACAAGTATCACTGGGCATGCCAATCCGACCGGGTCAAAAACTTTCTGCATTATTGACAGTAAACTTCTTTTAGTGGCAGGTTCCTTCAAGGCAGAGCCATTTACGAAGTTGACGTTACAATGAAGTTGATCCATATTGACTTCCCACATAAGGCCTAGTACAGGCAGTTTATCTTCCTGTGAAATAGTCTTAGTACATTGGGTCATTGAAGTAGTCACCCAATCTCTCAAGTTAAAGAAGAATCTCGAAACTGATCCATTATCAGAGTGTCTGCCTTTGACTTATTAGCAACATCTACTGGGTCCCGTATACAGAGCGTTTCCAAGTCCCAAAGCTCCGATAACTGCAAGTTAACCGATACTACATTAGTCGTTACACTGCATGCCTTCGTAATTGGTCCCTGGATCGTCCATCCAAGCTTTGTATTTACTGCCACAAGAGCTTCATTATTTAGTTCCAAAAAACTTTTCGTGAGCAATAAGCCGGCCTGGTCCGCGCCTACTAACAATCCGATGTCAGGTGCGGCTGCATCACCGACGTCGCTCAACGTGATATTATGTCTCTGTAACCTGTTCTGTAATACATTGGGTCATTGAAGTAGTCACCCAATCTCTCAAGTTAAAGAAGAATCTCGAAACTGATCCATTATCAGAGTGTCTGCCTTTGACTTATTAGCAACATCTACTGGGTCCCGTATACAGAGCGTTTCCAAGTCCCAAAGCTCCGATAACTGCAAGTTAACCGATACTACATTAGTCGTTACACTGCATGCCTTCGTAATTGGTCCCTGGATCGTCCATCCAAGCTTTGTATTTACTGCCACAAGAGCTTCATTATTTAGTTCCAAAAAACTTTTCGTGAGCAATAAGCCGGCCTGGTCCGCGCCTACTAACAATCCGATGTCAGGTGCGGCTGCATCACCGACGTCGCTCAACGTGATATTATGTCTCTGTAACTCCTTAAATATTTCATGTTGTACATTTAAACGAGGTAAAAAAACCTGCAGATCTTCCTCTTGCCTAACGCAGTCATCTTGCATTGAAACTTCTTATCTAAACTTGTTACTTGCTATAGGTACTGAACTTGTAGGCATGAAACGTTTCTTGTTTGGTTTCAATCCCGCCAAAAAGACAATTCGATAGTTTCTTCGCTGCTCGGCCTAAGATTCAATTAAATCACGCTTTCAATTATATCACGGCGTAAATAAGTCCTCTGTGCACCCGTATCAATAAAGCAGCGTACCTGCATACATTTATTATCGCTTATGATATTGACCATAAGCGTTTGACACAGTATGGTCTTGCCCTTATTTTGGGAAATGAAATGAAATGAAACGTTACGTTATTATTCACACTTGACGTTTCGACTTTCGAACCTTTTTCGGTTTCGTTTTGAATTGACGTTTTAATGTCAGGGCACTTATACAGACACAGAATTGAGGTTTGGAGCAGAAAAGGCATTTAGAGAAATTCTAGCACTTTTTTTAATTATGTCCAGTCTTTAAACAAATAAAACATGCTTTTGTTTAGCGCTACCTTCCTAGCTTCATATGATATCTTATTAGCTTTTTAACACTCGAAGCTGGTATGTGATGCCTTTTCACACCAAACGCAAGCAATCTTCTTACCTGCGTCATCCGTAGACACCAAACATGCCGCGGTGGGTCGTGGGTTGAGTAGAAGCGCTAGGTAAACAACTGTCACCCGATGCTATACCGCTCCGCGACAGCTGTATCCGCTCCTCGGATTCCACTTCGCGTTTCAGGAATAGCATGAGCCGATTCAGATGATCCTCGCTTTGGTCCTCGAGTGCTTGGGATCTCTGCCATGCTCGTAATACAGATTCGGGCAGGGCGGACTCTACTAAAGGAAAAAGTAAAGCAGCGTATTTGTCCATAGTGAGACCTAAGCTTTGCAGCACTTGTAATTGCGTATTTAATTTATCATATAAGTGGCCTAATCTATAGGAAGTATTACCTTTGGCTTGTGCTAAAACAAGGTTGAGCAGCTCCCGTACATAAATATTAACCAACATCTCGTCGCGTGCAAACCTGGACTTCAATTGTTCATTAGCCTTTTTATATTATAGGCTCCCGATGCCGGAAAGCTTTCAACGATCTCTCGAGCTGGAGTATCTGGAATAGTACACTGGTATAAATACTGGAACTTATCTCCGTCGTCAATTGTTTCGTCTCCGTCGATTTTCTGAAATTGACACCAAAATCCAAGCCTATTTTTAACATTTCCGTCGAACTTCCTTAATTCGAACTACGTTAGTCGAAATCGTCTTGAATGGCGGCCGTTACTACATGTCGACTTCTCACAACATGTATGTGCCTTATCAGAATTATTCGACACATCACTGCAGCTGGATTTGCAAAACCTGGTTATGCGTTTGTTCTTCCGGGTAACGTTCTCGTACTTTACTTTTATACGCTCCCAGTCGCTTTGATATTTATCGCTGGTCAAGCAGTCCTCGAAAATTTTGTCTTCAGTTATATCCGCCGTGCTAAGCCATTGTTCTTTAATACGTTGAACAACGTTTGTGCTCGCAACTGGAGTTTGTTGAAGGCCGCAGTAAGCTCGTCGATATTTGACTCTAAACACGACTCAAACTTATTTTTAGCGATGGTAAAAAGTCCTCTTGCGATGCTACGCTCTGTTTTTAATATTTCCATATTATTTAACGGTCGCCGGATGAAGGAAAAAGCCGAAGTTATGTACCGAATCGCCATTTATTTTTCAGAGTCACAGGTGTCATTTTATTCTTTAAAGTGACAGGAGTCATTTAGACGAAGGAGTTTCCAACAGTACTTTTAGATGCTAATACATATAGATATTAAATAAACTCGTTTTCACATTTTTGTTGATCTTCCAATATATTACCTAAGTACTAGATAAGCGATATATAAAAATCTTAAACATCATAACCCATAAATGTCATCGATATGTAATAACTTATGGTACTTGCAAACATATAATCGATAACTTTTACCACATCACTATTTTTTTGAAAAAAATATCAATATCTATCTATCTACCACTAGACCGGTCATGCTGCCTTTACCTGCAGAGTAATTATGTGACACACTATCAGTAGCAATGGGTTTCATTTTGACAGTTCAACAACATTCATCATCATCATCATCTCAGCGTAAATCCCAGTCGCATCCGAAGCCTCTTCAGCTTTGGAGTCTGGGGTCCGCTTTACCAGTCCAACTGCTGATATGGCTAAACTTCGACATTTTCCGTGAAGCGACTGCCGTCTGACCTCCACAACCAGAAGGCGACATCGAAGCATTGCAGTTAGACCAATTGTTGGACTTTTGAGGGCTCCAACAACCCGTAACGACTGCCACTAGATGTACGTATGGCAACCGGGACCAACGGCTTAACGTGCTTTCCGAGGCACGACCAGACCAGTGCAAATATTCATATTCATGCATTCAAATACTTGCACTGTGCGGGGATCGAACCCGCGCCATCTTGCGCAGCGGCCGCGTCCGCTACCGCTACGCCACGGAGGCTGTCGACAGTTCAACAACATTCATTGCGTTGTTTAGGTTTTTGAGCAGACACATTTTCGAACATAGGTATGAAGCAATGGATTGGCAATTAGCTTCAAAATTTTTCCAACTGATAATAATAGCGCTTTACACAATTAGGGTGCCGGTCGTAGTAAACATACTCCGCGGTAAATTACGCTAATTACCCTTTTTTGAGGATGGGACTTCATCATCATCAGTGTGTTGCCAGTGATGACGTAAGGAATTGAGACGTGATCGCTGACAATGGGCCTTATAAGAAGCCTCAAGGTCACTCAAAGGGCAATGGAGAGGGATGTGATTGGGGTTTCACTGCGCGATCGAATCAGGAATGAAGAGATCCGCAGAAGAATGAGAGTAACCGACATAGCCCGAAGAATTGCAACACTAAAGTGGCAGTGGGCCGGGCACATTACCCGTAGGACCGATGCCCGATGGGGCCGACGGGTTCTCGGGTGGCGACCACGCACCGGAAGACGCAGCGTGGGTAGGCCCCTGAGAAGGTGGACCGACGACCTGGTGAAGGTCGCGGGAAACAGCTGGATGCAGGAGGCGCAGGACTGGCCGTCGTCGTGGAGAACCTTGGGGGAGGCCTATGTCCAGCAGTGGACGTCTTTCGGCTGAAATGATGATGAAATGAACTCTCCTGCGCTGGCTGGGCGGAGCGGAAAAGCGTGTCAGACTTTTACTGACTAAACCCACCCGTGTTCCTTCACTTGCCTGTGCGACAGGAGGCACGGTATCACTTTCGAATAACCACGTTCCTGGCAGGCTTCGGTCTTCGTGGAGCCCGTCAACGCAATTATACCTAAACATATGTTTGACCGCAGTCCCGCCTGATGGTAAGCAGTGATTGATTGATGACTCCGAGATTTCGACTGATTTTGGTCATGATGATTTTAACTTTTAACTCCTAGTCAGCCTGTCGATCATGTGCGCGAACGTGGCTTATATAGCCGATCTTCGCTGAGAATGCTCGTGCGCACTGAGGACACGTAATGATAAGTAACGTAAGCATTAATGCAATTTTTGATCTATTTACTCTAGCTTTGAGGACACTGAAATTGTAGTCAGACGAAAAACCGCCGATGGCAAATTGTTCCAGTCTTTCGATGTAAGTGGTGTAAAAGATGAGGCGAAACGCTTCGTCCGGATCGTAGTGGTGTCAACAATGTAAGGGTGGAAACTAGCCGTACGACGGGTCGTCTAATGATGGAACGGAGATGGGGGAATTAAACCATGCAGTTACCTCGCACACTCTCCAAAATGCATCCTATAGAACACCGATAGGTTGGCTACTTTTAAATTATCCCCAGATTAGGATTATCACCTTTTGTTCAGACTCATCCATATCCATACTAATATTATAAATGCGAAAGTAACTCTGTCTGTCTGTCTGAGTATGCGGGTTCGATTCCAGGTCAGGCAAGTACCAATGTAACTTTTCTAAAGTTTTAGGTAGGTACTTGCTTACTTTCTAAGTATATCTTGGACACCAATGACTGTTATAATAAGGTGAAGGAAAATTTGAGGAAGCCGGGACTTTAAGTCTGAAATCACCAACCCGCATTGAGCAAGCGTGGTGACCGTGGGACCTACGCTCAATCCTTCTCTGTATGAGAGGAGACCTGTGCCCGGCTGTGGGACGATAAAAGTTTGATGATTATAATGATTTGCCCTGTGCTCCAAATAGTCAGTAGATAATTTCTTTACCTTTTATAAGAAAACAGTAGTACCTATGCGTTTTCGTGCCTCGGAAACCACGTTAAGCCGTTGGTCCCGGTTGCCATACGAACATCTAGTGGCAGTTGTTACGGGTTGTTGCGAGCCCACAGTCCTACAATTAATTGGTCTAACTGCAATGCTTTGATAGCGCGTTCGGGTTGTGGACGTCAGACGGCAGTCACTTTACGGAAAATATCGAAGTTTAGCCAAAATCAGCAGTTAGACTGGTAAAGCGGACCCAGACTCCAAAGCTGAAAAAACTACGGATGCGACTGGGATTAACGCTGAGATGATGCTGAGATGATGAGTAGTATGCGTTTAAAGTCAATCTCAGACTTTTGTGGGTGTTTGAATATTATGTAGTGTAGTGTGTTTTGTGGCCTTATTAGCAAAGAATATTCATAGAATACTCTACTATTCTCTTAGAAAAACGTTACGGCACACTATGAATTTCTCCTGTATCATGGGTGTGCTTAAAAACATATAAACTCATATACACAAGCAGCCATGGCCGGACCTGTAGGCCAATACAAATAAATGAAATGAAATGAAAATGAAATCGTTTATTAAGCAAGTAGGATCACTGATCACTTTTACACGTCATGGTAGATGAAGTCGGCATTTCCTAACTGACTACCTCTGAGAAGAAATAGCCGAAACAAACTCAGGGATCATCGTCTTTTTTCAAGTCCAGACAATAAAAATGAAAATGTTTACAATAATTTACCTTATAATTACGCATACTGCTTAATAACAATGCTTAACAGAGCGAGCAGCCCAGTCCCAAACTTTTTTGTCTTCTAAATAATCTGTGATTTTATAATGCCCCTTTTTGCAAAGTTTGGCCTTTATATGGTTCTTAAATCGTTTAATGGGTAAGTTTCGAATGTTCATGGGAAGCTTGTTGTAAAAGTGTATACATTGATCCATGAACGAGTTCCTACTCTGTGGAGACGAGTGTGATGTACAGCAAGATTGTGTTTGTTCCTGGTATTTATATTATGAATATCGCTTATTTTCTTAAAATTCGAGATATTTTTATGAACATACATAAGATTTTCAAATATATGTTGTGAAGATACAGTCAGAATGTTCACCTCTTTGAACTTTTCTCTAAGAGAATCTCTAGGACCAAGGTTGTAAATGGCTCGAACAGCCCTCTTCTGTAAAACAAAGATGGTATTGATGTCCGCACAAGTTCCCCAGAGAAGAATCCCATAAGTCATAAGACTATGAAAATAACTAAAATAAACAATTCTGGCTGTATCCACATCAGTTATCTGTCTAATTTTCTTAACAGCAAAGGCGGCAGAACTGAGTTTACCCGACAGCTTCTCAATGTGAGGACCCCATTGTAACTTGGCGTCAATAGTTAATCCAAGAAAAACTGTCGACTCGACAGGGATCAACTCTACTCCATTCAGTTGAACATTGGTACTTAGCTGCCTGACATTTGGCGTAGAAAATTTAATGACTTTAGTTTTTTTTTCATTTAAAAGGAGGTTATTTACATTAAACTAATGGACAACTTTAGAGAGTGCATTTTTAACTTATTTATTTATTTATTTATTAATAAAGGTACACCAACAGCTTCTGTATAAAAATTAACAAATAGAGTAGATATGAGTAAAAGGCTTATACAGTTGCCAATAACAGGTGAACCAACATTCACCAACATGAGTGATAACTTAAACTAGATAAATGTAAATACTAATATTAACTGGATATAAACTATACAAAGACATTATCAAGGTTAGAGTTGTACTTAAGTAAAAAAAAAAAGGAATACAAAGCTAAAATTAAATATGAGATCAAAAATTAGAATAAAACTTAAAAAACTTAAACTAAGAAACTTACAAAATTAAATACACAGAATAACTTAAATTATACAAGAAAAAGATTGCAAATGTATAGGAACAAACAGACAAAACTATTATTTAAGAGCTCTTTGACTTAGAATAAAACGCTTGAAGGTTTTCATAGTGTTGTGGTTTATGTCAACATCTGGGTTTGATTTTATCAAGCAATTTATCTCTTTGCTGAGCCTATTGAGAGGTGAATTTTCTCCTATATTTGTGTTGGAAGCTTTAGTATGGAATAAATGGGTAATGGGATATCTGGGTATTCTTTTGGGGACTTTTATTCCAATTTGATTAATCAAGTTAATACAATCTAATTTATTGTTAACTAATTTGTAAAAAAACATAATATCTTGTACCAGTCGCCGGTCGCGCAGTGTTGTCATTGCGTAGTGTTGAATACGTTGCTCGTATGGACACCGGGGTGATACACCACCGAAGGTATATGCTAGGTGTTTAGTGAAGGCCCTTTGGATGCTTTCTATTCTTTGTGAGTGTACTGCGTAGTGCGGGTTCCACACTACGCTGGCAAATTCAAGGTGACTACGGACTAATGCGTTATATAATACAATTTTTGTTCTTACCAGCCTAAATCCCTTAGTGCTTCTCTTAAGAAATCCTAGTAGCCGTGCCGATTTCGTAACAATGTTATCAATATGGCTTATGAAGTTGAGTTTACTATCCATAGTGATACCAAGATCGCGAACCTCATTCACAGTTTCTAATAATACTCCGTTTATGTTATATGAGACGGCACTGGATTGCTTTTTCCTTGTGAAACGTATGTGGCTACATTTACGTATATTAAGTTTCATGTGATTAAGGTTGCACCAGTGTTCAATTCTATCCAAATCCTCCTGAATTAGGGTAGTATCTTTATTTGAAGTTATAATTTTATAAATTTTAAGATCGTCAGCAAACATTAGATATTTACAATGATAGATTTGGGCGCTAATGTCGTTGATGAACAATAAGAACAAAACGGGTGCAAGATGAGAACCCTGAGGAACTCCTGAGTCAGCATAATATGGATAGGATTCTATATGGATAGGATATGGATAGGTTATATGGATAGGATATGGATAGGTTAATAACGCAATGAATGATGTTGATCTGTCAAAATGAAACCCATTGCTACTGATGGCGTTTTACGTAATTACACTACTGGTTTGAGTTGCAAAAGATCCCCAAGCACTAAAATATGTTTTTTTCCAAACCAACCATCTTCTAGATCAGAAGAATCAAACACTTTGAATAAACGAAGATTTATGTAGGTTAATTAGATATCATAGACAATTCACCTATAATAAATAGTTCGATAGTTTTTAAGTATGTCCTTAAGCGGGTATCACCGCCACTCGTAAGTCCAATGCACTATAAGTTGAAGCTTTCTAAATCCATATGATTGTGGTACTCTAACTTGCGCTTGACCGCAATCCCGTCTGATGGTAAGCAGAGTAGTGATGCGATCGTTGATGGTAAAGCGCGCTAGTTTATTAAGAGCCTATTCACTTTAGCCTTGAAGACACTCAAATTGTAGTGTGACGGAAACACCGCCGCTGGCAAATTATATAAATACTAAATACTACTAAATTTAGCTGAAGATTTACAAACTTCATTGGACCTTATATCTATAATAAGATAAATAAAGCAATCAATATCTACCCTTTAACGAAAACTCAATGTAAGGAAAATGTTACAAAATATTTACAAAAACTTAATTACGAAGAGACTGAGTTAATACTACATATACCACAGTGATTGACTATTTACCACATACACACACCCTCTTACATTCATACACACATAATCATATCACACAAATAGAGGACACACGTACTGTTCAGTGCTTATTCTTAATTTAATCTAATTTTAAGTTAATTTATTATTTATGGTAAATTACAAAAATATTAATTTTATTTGGTATGATGTTATTTTATTTCATTTCATTAAATTTGATTGATTTATTCTATTTTTGAACATGTAAATTTACAAAGTGTTGACTGTACTCAATGGCTACCTACATATATCTAGTGTCTACTTTTTAAGGGATTGGGCATTGATAACTGAAACACAGGCTTTTGCCTAGTTCGGTTACAGATGTGTAATCCGATTGTAATAATAAATTATAGCCTATAATATATTTTGTGTAACAATGTAAATAATTTCTGAATAAACGTTATTATTATTATATAATTGTTCCAGTCGGTAAAGAGGGAGCAAAACGCATCGTCGTTGAATTAAATCATGCAATTCCCTTGCACACTGATAGAGCAGCGGTGGACTAGTAGTATCGTCCGCGATTTATAAGTTGTAGGCCGTAGGTTAGAACCCTATCAGGCGCTTTAATTTGTGTAAATTATTTCATCACTACTGCTCTCAAAACGGTGCAGTGAAGGAAAACTTCGTGAGACAACCGGCATGTTTTAGAAGCAAAAACTCCAAAGGCATGTGACATTTATCAACCCGCACTGTGCCCGCCTGGGCCGCAGTGGGCCGTAATCTACACGGGTAGATTACGGCCTCTATCTCATCGAGAGGAGGCATGTGTCCTAGGAGTGGGAATATTTTAGGTTGATTATATATTCCTGATTTCTGTCTCAATATGTCAAAAATGCATCTAATTTCTCTATATTTATGAAAAAAAAAAGAAAAGTGTGTTTGTTCCGCTTTCACGCCATAACTACTTCTTTGAAATTTTGTAGGCACAAAGATAGAAGTCCGGATTAAATAATAGAGTAGTTTTTATCCCGGAAGAATCGATATTCCCAAGGAAAATCTAAAAAGGGATATAACCTACCTAAAGCTAGTGCATTATATTTTGACCAAATTTTGAGTGAAATTTATTTTAGGGTAATTTGTTCATTTCATTAGTGTAATGTTTATGTTCGAGTTGAAAAGTTAGTAGTACTTAGTAATCGTTCGACTATTTCTTCGTGTAAACTAAAAAGTATAAAAGCCAGTCTAGTCTTATCCACAGTTTTTATCAAAGCAGAAGGGGAGGCATTTCCAGCAGTGGGGCGCTCTAAGCTAGATTAAATTAGAAGATATAATATGTGTCCCACTACTCTGGATTTTTGCAATGACAATCATTTTTTTTTTATGTAGCAATAGTAGATTTGATTATAGATTACTGAACGACGAACATTTCTTCCTTCTGATCTAATTCAAAGGTTACTGCAGACCATAATTTTGCCCATATAGGTGCAAAGTTCTCATCAATATAAATGAATTAATTCCAAACACAAAGTAGCTACTGTAAACCGTTGGGAATCCCCTAACTGCCCTTCGTCTTCGTCATAAGATCTCTAATGACAATCCCAATTTATCTAGGTATGAAGCTCTTATCAATACAAATTAATCAGGCACAAACACAAGGTAGCTGCTGTGAATCGCTGAGGAGTTCCTTCGTTTGTCTCTCGACTCCATCATCAAATCTACTTCAGACCTTCATTATAACCCTTAAGGGTGCAAAGTCCTCATGAATATAAATGATATAAGTCCAAACACAAAGTAACTACTGTAAACCGTTGAGGAGTACGCGGGACTGACCTTTGTCTTCATCATCAGAGCCTTTATGACAGTCACAACCCATCGAGGTGTAAAGTTCTCATCAATACAAATTAATTAAACGTAAACACAAGGTAGCTGCTGTGAATCGTTGAGGAGTTCTCACGACTGTCTCCCAGCTTCATCATCAGATCTACTCCGTACCTTTATTAAATTGTAGTGTTTTCTAATACATATTGAAAATACTTAGAAATGCACTAGTCACCCCTACGATTTTTGAAAGTTACCCTTGATTTCTCTGGTCTTCCATCATCAGATCTTGACCTGGTAACTATTGGACCACCTGGAAAGTATACCCTTTCAAACAAAAAGAAATTTGAAAATCGATCCAGGTGTCTTAGGGCAATCGGTGAACACACCTACATAAAAAAAAAAGATTACGACGAATTGAGAACCCGCTCCTTTTTTGAAGTCAGTTGATGAAGCGGCCCACCAAGTTGAATATTTTATTGACAGTGGTACGTCAATCTCTACTAGTTTGGTTGGGCTCTTCTGCTTTCTAATCAAGGTCACCAGGTACTTCAGATCTTCGATTATTCTAGTTTTTATATTTTGCCCTTTATGTGACCATTAAACCCTGGCTGTGTACCAAATTTCAGCTCTCTGAGTTTATGGGAAGTACTACTTCTATTTTGATGATCATGAGTGAGTGAGTGTCGAAAACACGGAAATTTACTTTCGCTTAACTTCAGAACTGGATGAGCTACAGACTTGAAATTTTAGATTTGAAGTGTGTTAATACAGCTTACTGGATAACCAAAATTTCAGCCTTCTGGTACTATCCAGAGGTTCTTAATTAGGGGCCTGAAAATGCAGCGAAATGGTTCGGGTAAAGATGGTACGGCAGTGTTTGCTTCGCGCTCGACTTGGCGAGGGCACTGCCGTGCCCTCAGATAGATGGGATAGCCGCGAGTGTTTATCCCGTATAGGAAATTGTTTAAAAGGGGAGACTCGTTCTTGGCTAAATGAATGGGTTAGTGTTGATCGTTCTTGGACTAATTTCAAATTAGAATTTAAGGTTCTTTGTCCACGGCGGATAGATGTTGCGAATATTCTTTTTGACGTTATGAAAACCGATTCTGATAGATATGCTACTTATGCGGAATATGCTAGAAGAGCGTTGTTACGTTTGCGAATTGTTGAAAGTTTGAGCGATAGCCTAATGACTGCTATAATCGTACGTGGAATAACCGACCCCCATATACGAGCTGCTGCCACCAATGCGAAACTAACACCTAATGAATTGATTGAGTTTTTCTCCAACTATGTAAAACCATTAAGCCAGCTAAATAACGTACAAAAATACCAATATCGTGATAATAAAGTTGGTGATAGTACTCGTAAAAGGGAACGTAATGAGAGAAATCTTAAATGTTTTACTTGTGGTAAAATGGGACACAGATCCTCGTTATGTGCTAAGCGGTTAAAATTGAACAGTTCGCATTCGAGTAACTTACCTTCAAGCTCAAGTACGTTCGCTGTTGCTACCCCCAAATGTGAGCCTTGTTCCTATTGTAAAAAGGTAGGACGTAAAGTCGATGAGTGTTTTGCTGAACAGCGTTCGGAAGCACATAACAATTCTAACATAAATTTTTGTCGCGAGATTGAAAACGAATATAAAAAAAAATGATATAGCCGCCGCCATTATACAGGGGATTCCGGTGGACGTTTTAATAGACAGTGGTTCCACAATTTCGTTAATTTTCGATTTGGTTGTGAATTATTTTAAATCTAAACGTATACCCTCATTTGGTTTATTGCGTGGTATAGGCGGACAAGATGTAGAATCGAATAGTTTGACAAAATTATCAGTTGAATTTCCAGAAATGACTTTAAAAATAAATTTTCATATTATTCCTAGTACTTATATGAACACCCAGGTCATTGTCGGCACCGACGTACTCAATAGAGATGGTGTAGCGTATATCCGAACCAAAGGTCCGGTAACCGTTGTGTGGTTAACAAGAACAGAAAAAGTAATGAGCGTTTCCACCTCTCAATCATCAGTTGCTATTAACACGCCTTTAGAAGGTGTCGAAAGAGACGATTTATTATCAATTATCAATGATTTTTCTGAAAATCTAATTACGGGTACTGCTACTTCCACTGTTAAGACCGGCGTCATGAAGATTAAACTGAATGATGAAACGCCCGTTACATACCGTCCTTACAAGATCTCGTATAACGAACGGCTAAAAGTTCGCGAGATTATTCAGGACTTGAAAGATAAGGGAGTCATCAGGGAATCTGAATCGGAATATTCAAGCCCTATTTTATTAGTTAAGAAAAAAGACTGAAGCGATCGTATGTGTGTAGATTTTAGAGCTTTAAACACTAAGACAGTAAAAGATCGCTATCCACTGCCATTGATTGACGATCACATTGATCGATTAGGTAAAAGCAAGTACTTTTGTGAGGGTTTTTCTTTCTAGAAATACACGCGTGTGATCGTAAATCGCCTTTAATATATTTTACAATATTTTACATGTACCTATGACATTTGTGAAGGAAACAAAAGTATGAAAGAAGTTCACGACGTGCAGTGTCATGACTGGTTTTTGCCTGCCAGTACTCACACTCCTCTTCACGGCACTATCGTGGTGATCAGGACTCAGGAAACTCCTAAGTCGCTCCGCAATTTTAACAGCCGCGGTCCGGCTAGGGCTTTGGTTAGGATATCTGCCTCCATATCCTCGGTTCGCAGATACCTGACCTGTATCGATCCTTCCATTATGCAATCTCTTATAAAGTGCATTTATAAGTCCATGTGTTTGGACTTGGAAGTGACCATTGTGTTCTGACTTAGCTTGAGGGCAGCCTGGTTGTCGTTTAATATGACTATGCTGTCATAATTGGCCCCAAGATCTTTAAATAAAGTTCTTAAGTGAATGGCCTCTTTTGCAGCTTCAGTCAAGGCGACGTATTCCGCTTCGGCAGTCGATAGCGCTACAGTCTTCTGCTTCTTCGACATCCAGCTTATAGCCGTCCCTGCATATTTAAAACAGTAGCCAGAAAAAGATTTACTGTCGAGTTTGCATGCGCCCCAATCTGCGTCGGCCATGCCGTGTAACTCTCGGCGAGTTTTTTTAAATATAAGACCGACGCTTTTTGTACCTTTTAGGTATCGCAGCACTCTTTTTGCACATTTGAAATGCTCTTCTCCATAACAATCGTTGAACATTACAAAAACAAACATTACATCTGGTCGAGTTGCCACTGCCAGATACATGAGTGTGCCAATCAAGTTTTTGTAGGGTAGATCATTCCTTTCATATCTTCCTCCTTTTTCTAGTTTAAGACCTGGTTCTATAGGTGTAGACGTGGCCTTACAATCTTCCATTTGGAATTTTTTAAGAGTATCTTCTATGAACTTCTCCTGGTTCAATTTGATTTCATCTCCTTTATAGGTAACGTCTATCCCAATTAGCCGTTTAGGCTTACCTAAGTCTTTTAACTCGAATTTTGTATTCAACAAGTCTTGTATTTCTTTAAGTTTTCTAGGACACGAATAGGCAATTAACAAATCGTCGACATAGATAACTATTATTACTTTAACTCCTCTTCTCTCTAGTAAGTATAGACATGGGTCAGCTTCTGATGCTTTGAAACCGATGTTCTTTAATTCTGTGTCGAGTTTCTTGAACCATTGCCTCCCTGCCTGTTTGAGTCCATATAAAGCTTTTATGAGATGACAAACTTTCTCTTTAGGATTGTTTTTTATATCTTTTAACATTCTCATTGCTTTGTTATACAAAGTAGAATTTTCTTGTTTACTTTCTTCGACCATGATTTCAGTCAAATATTCTTCTAAACATTCAGGATACTTCATCACTATATTTTCATCTAGTTCACCATTAAGGTACGCCGTTGTGACATCCATTTGATTTAATTTCAAGCCTTCTTCTAATGCTATTCCGACAACAGATCTTATTGTACTCAGTTTAGCTACAGGAGCATATGTTTCGTTGTAGTCAACGCCTGGTCGTTGAGTGAAACCCCGTGCTACAAGTCTGGCTTTCTTTGTGATTCTGTTGTCAGAGCCTATTTTATTTCTTAGAACTATTTTATAATCTACTTCTTTCATGTCTTTCTTCTTCTTTTCTATTTTCCAGGTTCCATTCCTAACATGTGCTCTTATTTCGGCTTTTATAGCATCATGCCAGTATTCTTCATTTTCATTCTCATCGGACATAAAAGACATCTCTGTCAGTAGTTGACTTTCTTCAGTTTGGTGCATTATAAAATCTTTGGTCCAAGCGGGCGGATGCCTCTTTCTTTGTGGCCTCCCATTTACTGGCATTTCTAAAACGTCTGATGTGTCATCGTAAGACTATTTCTTCTACTGCAGAAACCTCATCTTCTTGATCGTTGAAGTTTTGTGACGTATTTCCCCTTTTATTCTCCGGTATTTCAATTTCTATTGATTGAACCGTTTTATTTTTCTTGTCTCTATTTTTGTTTTCTTTTTCAGACATTCGAGAGTAATCTTTATCTTTAACAAGTTTGTCATAGTTCTGGCTTCCTTTTTCGAAGTACATTTTGTCTATGACTTTTATGTCCCTGCTTATCACAACATCATCGACTGCTGGTATGTACACTCTGAAAGCTTTTGATGTCAGCGAGTACCCCATGAATACGCCTTCTTTGGCATTCTGGGTCAATTTTCCTCGTTTGTTCTTTTTTAAAACAAATGTCTTTCTGCCATACACGTGAAGATGATGTCCAGATGGTGTTCGGCCTAGCCATTTCTTGAATGGTGTTTCACCGTTAAGTGTTTTAGAAGGGCTGCGGTTTATAAGGTAGTTTGCAGTTGCTACCGCTTCCGTCCATAGCTTTTTAGGTGCACTGGCCTCGATTAACAGACATCTGGCTTTGTCCAACAACGATCTATTCTTCCTCTCGCTAATCCCATTTTGTTGAGGGGTGTAAACTGTGGTCAGTCTTCTTTTGATGCCATGCGATTTGAGAAAATCATCAAATTCCTTGTTGCGATATTCTGTACCATTGTCGGTCTGCAGGTTCTTTATCTTCTTGTTATGAAAAGTCTCAACTTCGTTTTTGTATTCCTTGAAAATGTTAAATACATCATTCTTCTTTTTCATAAAATATACACACATCAAAAGTGTCTAGGGATCAAGCATTTTTATGCGGATTTCTTGAGATTGAGATGTGGCTTTGTAATAAATTTATGATTTTATAAATTTATATGGATCCTTTTGGTGCATTTCATAATTTGAATCAGGAACTGTGAATCAAATTCGAGTAAAAGATGAAAATCAGCTGTCAATATTTTCCCTATAAAAACATACAACGCATTGAAGACATTATTAGTGCTACTGTTTCCCTACTACTGATTAAACCAACGTTATTATGGAGCGGCGACGTCATTTAAGCAGGGAAGAAATGCTCAGAGCCGTGGGAATGATAGAAGCTGGTTCCCGGCAACGTACTGTGGCTTTAGCTCTGAATACAAGTCAGAGTGTTATCAGTCGACTTTGGACACGTTACCGAAGCACTGGTACCGCGGCTGAGCGCCATGGAGGACGGTATCGCTGCACCACACGGAGACAAGACCGATACATTCAAATCTTAACTCGAAGAGCTCCAACAATAACCGCCATGATGTTAGCTGTGAGGCTTCATCACTCTTCAGGGAACTTAATTAGCGACCAAACAGTCAGAAACCGCTTGCATGAAGTGAACCTTCATTCCCGAAGACCGCTACGGGTACCACCTATAGCAATGCACAATCGTAGGATCCGATATCAATGGGCTCTTGAACACAGAAATTGGGCAGAAGAACAATGGCGTTTCGTGTGCTTTTCTGATGAGTCTCGTTTTGGTATGAGACCGGATACAAGACGTATACGACACTGGAGAACCCCTGGACGCCAACAGCGATTAAAATCTTGCCAGGAAGTCCATCCTTATAGTGGTGGAACCATCATGGTATGGGCGGGTATTTGGATCGGCGGAAGAACTGAGTTGATTTGGATCAGAGGCAACCTCAACGCTCAAATTTATGCTGAAACGATTGTATCAGACGTCATCGTTCCTCTACAAGTGCAAATCGGTCCCTTATTTCAGTTAATGCATGATAATGCACGACCGCACACCGCAAGAGTTGTAAGACAGACTCTCGCCGCAGCTAACATCAATGTCCTGCCCTGGCCTGCTCAGTCGCCAGACTTGAACCCGATTGAGCATGCATGGGATATGCTACAGAGAAGAGCTCTGCCGAATATGGAGGGTATCCAGTCGCAAGAAGACCTTTTTTGTTGTTGCAACGAACATGGGCGGCCATTCCACAGCGTGATTTGGATGAACTCATTTTGAGTATGCCAAACCGATGTTCTTGTGTTGTTAGTGTTCGCGGTAGAAACACGGATTATTAATTGTTTAAGTTACCCAATAAAATTTTAGAGAAAACTGTTATTTCAGTCTTTTTTTCGAACTTTTGTGTTAGTGGTTCAAATGTCAAATATCCCTTTATTAGGAAAATGGCAAATTTCTTTATTAATGCAAAGGTGACTTGGTTTATC
This sequence comes from Sesamia nonagrioides, assembly GCA_017933935.1. NCBI lineage: Eukaryota > Metazoa > Arthropoda > Insecta > Lepidoptera > Noctuidae > Sesamia > Sesamia nonagrioides. The sequence continues at coordinate 60,193 of JADWQK010001233.1, forward strand.
GTTACTGTGACAAACGAAAACACTTTATTTGATGAATCCTTAAAGAAAATTTTAATTAATATCAATCAGGAGAAAAGTTATTGCAAAAATATATGTTGATCCCTAGACACTTTTGATGTGTGTACGTGACAATAGCGACTATAGTCGTCTATGAAAGTAACAGTACTTTGATCCCGCTAATGTATCGCATTCAAATGGTCCACAAACGTCGCTATGGATTATTTCCAAGTTATCGGTTGTGTATAGATCATTATGTCTTATGAACGGTAACCTCGATAATTTTCCTTTTATGCAGGTTTCACATGTTTCCATTTGTTCATCATTTAAGTTCAAGCCATAAGATTATCTGTAGACATTTTCTTTAAATCTCTTTCGTTTAAGTGGCCTAGTTTGCGATGCCATTCCATTATGTCACTGCCGTTTTGCGGTGTGTACTTTGCAGATTCTTTTCGTCCAGATTCAAAGTAGTAAAGCCCATTTTTCTTTCGAGCTGTCAGTGTCATTTTGCCGTATTTTTCTACGACGTATGCTTTTTCTTTTTTAAAAATAACCTTATGTCCTCTGTCCGTTATTTTAGAGACTGATAAAAGGTTTACTGATATGTCAGGAACATACAAGGTATCATCGAAATTGTAGCCCTGATTATCGGTATTGATTGTGACTCTGCCTTTGCCATAAATTCTACTGGTATATTTGCTTGACGCCAATTTTAGGGTACCAGTTTCAGGGGTCATGGTTGAGAATATTGATTTGTCTCCGCACATATGTGATGAGCAGCCGCTATCTAGACACCAGACATTTTTATCAGCATCTGAATTTTCGGTGCTCAGACAAACGTTATAATTGCATTTACTTTCGTTGCCTTTTTCTTTAGTGCCCCAACTTTCTTTCTTCAACGTTTTCTTGTTACCCCAACACGCTTCAATAGTGTGACCTTTCTTTCTACAGCCCTTGCAGTACAACCTTTGCCTATTTTTCTTCATATGGTATGCTTCTGACTTTTCAGACTGATCATAACCACTCCTGGCTTGGTGTTCTTCTAGAATCTTTACTTTTAGATCTTCAGGATTAGGCAGGGTGTCTCGAGATTCTATGGCTATTCTAAAATTTCCAAAATTTGTTGTCAAACTATATATAGAAGCATTATGCTTAGCAGTTCTGAAGGTACCTTTATATCCATATCTGCGAGTTTTTCCACGATGTCCATGAAATCATTTATATGGTCTCGTACATCTTCACCAGTGGTCATTCGTTTTAAAACCAACTGTTTTAATAAGGTAGCTTTTCTCACAGGCCCAGTGGTTTGATAAGTAGCCTTTAACTTGTCCCATACAGCTTTAGATGTCGTGCAGACTTTAATTTGTTTTAATTCAGACGGTGACAATAAAAGAATGATTTCAGCTCTTGCCTTTAAATCCTCTTTGTTGAACGCCGATCTCGCCGCCGCATCTGTTCCTGGTGGTAATGTTTTGTCGCCGCTTACGATATCCCAATAGTCATTTTTGATTAGGACCGCTTGTGCTTTCAGACTCCACGTATCATAGTTAGACTTGGTCAAAGGTTCTATGTAAAGAGAATTAGTACTTGGTGCCATTTTTATAGGTACATACTTGCGAAATAGAACCATGCTCTGCTACCAATTTGTGAGGGTTTTTCTTTCTAGAAATACACGCGTGTGATCGTAAATCGCCTTTAATATATTTTACAATATTTTACATGTACCTATGACATTTGTGAAGGAAACAAAAGTATGAAAGAAGTTCGCGACGTGCAGTGTCATGACTGGTTTTTGCCTGCCAGTACTCACAACTTTTCATCTCTTGATATGGCAACTGGATTTCTTCAGATTCCCTTACATACCGAATCTATTCACTTAACCGGCTTCGTAACACCCGAGGGGCATTACGAATACCTTAAAATGTCTTATGGTTTGACAAATGCGCCTGTCGTCTATCAGTGAATCATCGCCAACACATTACGCTCTTTTATTCGGTCGAGTAAAGTGCTCGTATATATCGATGATGTTTTAATCCCAAGTATGACAATTTCAGAGGGTTTACAAACACTTCGTGAAGTCCTTCAGGTATTGACCAAAGCTGGGTTTTCAGTAAATTTAAAAAAATGCGTGTTTCTTGCTAATGAGATAGAGTACTTGGGTCGCACTATAAAAAAATGGTCAGGTGAAGCCGAGCAAGTTTAAAATTGATGCTCTTATTAGGGCACCTGTACCTAGTAATGTCAAGCAAGTTCGGCAATTTTTGGGGTTAGCGGGTTACTTTAGGAGATATATTCCAAATTATTCATTAAAAACGGCTTGCATCGCTCATTTGCTACGTAAGGGTGTTAGTTTTAGTTGGGGTGAGGAACAAGAAAGCGTGCGTAAATACATTCTAGACCGTCTTGTGAATGGACCAGTGCTTGACATATTTGATCCTTCTTTACCCACTGAAGTGCACACCGACGCTTTGTTATACCTTTACAATGTTAGGGGAATGGCTTAGCAACGCTCAGATGTGCCACGTCAGCATTATGGGTTACAGTACGTCATTCATGAGCCCAGCGAGGCAGTTGCTTCTAAATCTCGGTACGGGTCGGAGGTCCTAACTCTTACCATTTCTACTATTTCTATAATCTAAATCCTAATAAGTAATTAAATTCTATTCTAGCTTAAATATTAGTTTTTTTTAAAAACAAGATTCCCAAGTCTCGTATAATATTTGGTGGCAGCGGTGGGATACGAAAATCCCCTACCCGAATACGTCTTCGAAGAAAACTGAAGTGCCAGTGAAATCAAGTGTATTAATTAAGTGTATAAATATTCTAAATCTACTTCGAAAGTGCTAAAAGTTAAAGCAAGTTACAAAAACAAATCAGTGTCGTGTCAGTGCAAGAAATCTAAGTGCTCAACCGACATCCTGTCTTGAGTGTTGCATCCAGCAACCGAGACCGGCTTCATCCTCTGCTGGTCTAGAGGTCTACTACAACTGCTGTTCAGCTGTTTACCGCTGGAGAAGCGGTCACGATGTTCCTGAATATCCTCGCAATGGTGGCGTTCCTGTGAGTGATCTAAAAGTCAACTACATCTACTTTGGCCATTACGACATCCTAGCACGAATACTAGAATTAACTCAGAGTCCATACTATTCCTATCTAACTATTTTAATACCATAATTTTATTGTACACTGTTCATACATTGTTACCGATAAGACCTTATTGTTACGCTCCTGATTATTTTGTTTAGACTACGCGTTTCGATTACGCGTCTATAACACTGAGTCACTTATACAAAGTAACATAAGCTAGAGGCGATTTCTTGTTATTAAGATAAGTTATATTTTATTGTGTAAAATCAAATCATGGCTTCTAAACATGATACAAAGGAGGAAAGTTCCAGTGGTTCTAGGAACACAAGAGCCGAAATTGAAGAAAAAATAGAACTCGGTATTCTATTCAAATTCATCAAACCATTCGATGGTTCCAGGGAAAAGTTGAATCCCTTTATCACTAACTGCGAGAGCGCTTTTGACATTGCTACTAAAAGTCAAAAATCTATCCTATTCAAATATATTCTAAGTCAATTAACAGATAAAGCTGAAACTACATGTAGTGTCAAAGAGTTCGAGTCCTTTGAACAATTCATCGAGTTCTTAAAACATCAATTTGGTGAAAGAAAACACTATGCTCATCTACTCACCGAACTTCAAGATTGTAAACAAAACTCTTCTGAAACAGTCAATCAGTTCGCTTTAAAAATAGAAACTTGTTTAGCGAAATTACTTACGGAAATAAACATTTCCATTCCAACAAAACGCAAAACAGAGTTAACAGGTCGTGTAGCTGCAATGCAAGATCTTGCACTTCACACTTTCATAATAGGTCTCTTACCACGCATATCACAAGTCGTTAGATGTCGCAACCCCGACTCGCTAAACTCCGCTATAAGTTTCGCAGTCGAAGAAGAGAAAATTATATCTAGCATCTATAAAAGATCCGCATCCAGTACTCACTCCATTATTGACAGATTAAAAAACACTAATTATCGCCGTGACTCCCAATCGTCGCGTTTCCCAACTCCGCGGAATCACCAATCTGATCATTCAAAAGTAAATACCAACGATATGATATGTCGCTACTGCAAAAATATAGGCCGTACTATTGAAAATTGTCGCAAAAGACAATACAACAACAGTAGAAATCAATCTACTACTTCCACTTCCGATGGCCGTCAATCTAATTCTACACGAACTTCAAGTTCTAGGCCAGCTCGTAAAGTTTTCGTCTTAAAGAGAAACGAGGAAGATAATCTAGATGATTTAAACGAGTAAAATTTCCTGAACGGTATCGCGCAGGAAATTCGTCCTACTATACTAAAGCCGATGCCCCTATCTTCACTGTATCCCCTGAATCAATTACTAAATCCACTGAATCGCGTACTACATCCACTGTATCTATAAAAAAAAACAAATCCTAAATCCACTGAATCTATGAAAAAGTTGATTACTAAACCCACTGAATCACTTACCAAACCCACTGTATCTTTGAAAAAACAAATTACAAAATCCACTGAATCGCATATTAAACCCACTGTATCTAGGAAAAATCCGTCTACTAAATTCACTGAATCGTTTACTAAATCCACTGTATCTATGAAAAATCCATTTACTAAATCCACTGAATCGTTTACTAAATCCACTGTATCTATGAAAAAACCATTTACCAAATCCTCTGAATCACTTACTAAATCCACAGTATCTAAGAGAAAACTCACTACCAAATCTACTGAATTACTCACTGAACACACTGAATCCGCTATTCCTACCAAATCCTGTAAAGTGCAAAACCCAAACATGAAATCTACCGATTCTATTCCCATTCCAAATCGCAATACTTTCTCCGATAACTCACAACATCTGAAACAGAAAACAAATGTGAAAATCTATAAAATACATCAAAACACAGAGAAAAGATACTTACCTCACGTAATAATCGATACTCCGGTTGCCGATAAACCTTTATCCTTCTTAATTGACACGGGTTCCTGTATAAGTCTGCTGAAATTAGATTCTATGTCCAAAGTCCCAAAGTTAAGTGATGATATAATAATCCTCAAAGGAATTGATCTTGGAGAAGAAACAACTTCAACCCTAGGCAGCTTTAAAATGCAAACATTCAAAAAACATGGCAAACCATTCATGATTTTCACGTTGTCAAAAATATTAGCCTAAGTTTCGACGGCATCATAGGTAACGACCTCCTGAAAAACTTAGGTTGCCAAATCGACTATCTTCAAGGAACTTTACAAATAGATGAATATTATATCGACTTAAAATTCGCTGAACCATTATATAACATTCCACCTCGTACTGAAACTGTAATTGAATGCACAGTAAGTAATCTAAATATAAAGGAAGGTCTGCTCATAGACCAACACATCTCTGATTCGTTATTAGTAGCCAACTGCGTAGTTCGCGTGAAAGAAAACAACCGTATTAACATTACAGTTGTCAATATCTCCGAAGAGTCCGTTATACTCCAATCTAACCTTAATCTAACACTAGAACCTTTAGGCACTCAAACCTGTTCAAAACCTCAAGAATCATTGCCTCTTATGCACGTTTCTACAAGAACTAAAAAGGTTCTCCAGCATCTTAGGATGTCTCACCTCAATGAAGAGGAATATAATGCCCTATTACAAGTCTGTACAGACTTTTCCGATATCTTCCATATCCCTGGCGATAAGCTCACATACACTACAATTGCCGAACACAATATCAGAACAAATACAGATATTCCTATTCAAACTAAATCTTATAGATTTCCCGAATGTCACAAAAAAGAAGTTGAAAATCAAATTAACAAAATGCTTGAAGAAAACATCATAACACCTTCTAATTCACCATGGTCCTCACCCATTTGGGTTGTGCCCAAAAAGCTGGATGCTTCGGGACAACAAAAATGGAGAATCGTTATTGATTATAGAAAACTCAATGACATCACTATTGGAGAAACATATCCTATTCCACAAATAACTGAAATTTTAGATCAATTGGGGAAAAGTCAATACTTCACAACTTTAGATTTAGCCTCAGGCTTCCATCAGATTCCAATGTCCGAGCAAGACGCTCCCAAAACCGCCTTTTCTATACCACAAGGTCATTTCCAATTTTCGAGAATGCTATTTGGGCTGAAAAATGCCCCTTCTACCTTTCAAAAAGTAATGAACACATGCTTGTGCGGACTTCAAGGCTCACGATGCTTTGTTTATTTAGACGACATTGTAGTGTACTCACCTGACTTACCAAGTCACATTCAAAATCTGTCCGCTGTTTTCGATAGGCTCAGGAACTATAACCTGAAACTCCAACCAGATAAATGCGAGTTTCTATGCAAAGAAGTGGCTTACCTTGGTCACCTCATCAACAAAGACGGTGTTCAACCGAATCCTAGAAAAGTCAAATATAACACTGAATTCCCAAAACCAAAATGCCCAAAAGATGTAAAATCTTTTCTTGGACTCGTATCTTACTACAGACGTTTCATACCTGACTTTTCCAAACTAGCAAAACCATTAACATCTCTCCTAAAAAAGGACGCACCGTTCAATTGGAACAATGAACAACAGCTCGCTTTCGAAAACCTAAAAACTAAATTAAAGACGTCACCGGTGTTAATATATCCCGATTTTACCAAACCTTTTATCCTCACCTGTGACGCTTCCAACTTCGCTGTTTCAGCCATATTATCCCAAGGTCCAATCGGAAAGGACCGTCCAATCGCTTACGCGTCTCGAACACTCAATAAGGCTGAGTGTAACTATAGCGTTACTGAAAAAGAATGCTTAGCTATTATCTTTGGAACTAAAGCCTTCCGACCCTATCTGTACGGAAATCGATTTACCATAGTCACTGATCACAAGCCACTACAGTGGTTATTTAACTGTAAGGATCCTGGCTCTAGGCTAGTACGCTGGAGACTCAAATTAGAGGAATTTGACTATAATATTGTATACAAGAAAGGGAAAATGAATACTAATGCCGATGCATTGTCTCGATATCCAGTTAACCCTATTCACGGTAAACCTTCGACAACCTCTGATCCTCTATTACTAGACCTTGACACTGAATTCGATGATCCTTTAGAGGATCCTCTTATAATTTTTCCATCTCCCATTCCGTTCTCTTTCGAAGATAACGACCTACTAAATCAAGAAATAAATCCCAACACTAATATACTACAAAACCCCATACCGCAAAATGAACCAATACTATCTCCAGATCTCATAGATCTAGGACCAAACTTACCTTACCTTGAGACTAGCCCTAACAGTGCTGACCTTAACCTTGACTTCGACTCGTTACAAATTCCCTCACCAAATGAGCAATCAAATCTAAATGAAGACAATTATTCCCAATTCCTAAAGTCAAATAAAAATAATACTTGCAACACAATTCTAAAAGAACACAACGAAAGCCTACTAAAAACAACATGTAAGGTAATATTAATTCCTACATCAATAGACTTAGATGAATCAAATCCCTACATCCCCGAAATTCTCCTAAATTCCGGCAACGAAGACGAAATTCTTAATTCCGAAAAAGAATTATCCCATTTTCTAAAAACTGAATATGACGGCAAAACTGTTTACTTCATCTTTACAAAAGTTCACCACTTTGACGAGTTACCTTATCATGCTATTTATGACACTCTGAAACGAATTAGAAGCGAAATCCTGAAATCCGAACAAATAACAGATGTTGCTATCTCCGATTTCAAAAATCCATTTGATAATCACTCCTACACCAAAATCTACAATATCCTAACTCATATTTTTCACAACACAAACATTCAAATCCACGTTTACCTAAATAAAACAATATACCCTACTCTGAGTGAAAGACCCAAAATCATGCGTGAAAACCACGATATTCCTACAGCCGGGCACTTAGGCTCGACGCGAATGTTTAACAGAATCCGAGAACAATTCTATTGGAAAGGCATGCGAAGCGACATAGAAGACTATGTCAAGAAATGTAAACTATGTCAGGAAAATAAAGCACTGAGAAAATTAAATAAGGCCCCAATGGAAATCACTACTACATCCACAGCACCGTTTCAGAGAATAGCACTGGACATAGTAGGACCTTTGCCCGAGTCCGGTCCCGCTAAATTAAAATATATACTCACCTTACAAGATGATCTTACGAAATATTCAACCGCTTACCCGATACGTAGTACAACCGCCGAAGAATCTAGCGATTCTCTTATTCATTTTATATCCTTATTCGGAATTCCTAAATCTATATTAACTGATCAAGGTACTAACTTTACGTCCGACCTTTTTAAAACAACTTGCAAATTCCTTAAAATTAAACAATTATGGTCATCGCCTTACCACCCTCAGACGCAAGGAGCTTTAGAACGCAGTCATTCGACTCTCAAGGAATATTTAAAATCCTTCGTAAATACAGACCAAGACAACTGGCCGACTTACGTCTATACAGCTATGCTGATTTATAACACGACGGAACATTCAACGACAAAGTTTACTCCTTACGAGCTAATATTTGGTCATAAACCACATGACATTCATTCCTAACTCCATCTATGAAACTGAACCTAACACAACCTATTCAGACTACATTAGAATGTTACAACATAAATTTAAATACACTAGGGAAAAAGCCTTGGAAAATATATTAAAATCCAAGGAATCTTCTAAATCCTATTACGACTCTCATACTAAATCACCACCACAGTACAAAGCTGGTGACTACGTCTACCTTAAAGCCCATCTGAGGCTCAAAAAGGCACTCTCGCCTATCTGGAAAGGACCTTACAAAATCATTAAAGTTCACAATAACAATACAGCTACGCTTCTTATAAACAGACGTCATGTGACTCATCATTTCGATCAAATGAAACCTGCGGTAATTAACGACTCCGTACTAATGTTAGAGACCGATTAAAATAATCAATCATTAATTACTTACATGTAAATATTAGCTAATAATTAGAATAGATCTTTAACGTAGTCTAACTGATTTCATTAATTCTATTTCAGCGCCTCGGTCAATGCGCATCAACACTTTATCAAGCCTCTTCCTTCTAGGTCCGGTATATACTTCGATAACATAGGAAAACTTAAAGCGATTAAGGGAAAGTTAAATATAATTAGTCATGTAAACATTTCTCTTATAAATCCCCACCTTTCTAACCTCAACGATATCATAGGCATACTTATGAAAACATGTCAAAAATCAAGCAACCTTCAATGTGATGATATACTATCTCCACTCACATTTCGGTACAACGAAATTAAACGCGAATTTGACTCTATCTCACATCTAATGTCAAAACGTAATAAACGTTCAGCTTGGTTCGCCGGAATAGGCACCGTTTTCAAACATGTTTTCGGCACTCTAGATGAAGACGACGCATCAAAATACGATTCCGCTATTGAATCATTTCAAAACCACGAGAAAAAGCTCGCGGAACTAATGAAAGAAAATATCTTAATTACTACTACTTCTCTAGAGTCTTACAAAGAAACGATTAATAAATTAAAATATAACGAAGTTTCTCTCAAAAATACTCTAAGCCAACTCTTACTGCAATTAAGTAATATCACAGAAACTTCTAAAATCCTGATATCCGAAACTAAATTCTATTCCATACTTGCTAATCTCGAAAGTTCTCTACTAGCATTGTCGTTTCAGCTTGAAGACATAACAAACGCTATCCTGTTGTGTAGTCAAAACATCCTGCATCCAAACATAATAAGTCCAACGCAATTATACTACGAACTCGTTGATAACGACAGGCACCTACCTAGAGACACTGGAATTCCTGTAACGCTAAGTCTAGATAACATCCATTTAATATTAAGCATATCTGAAGTCGCTTGTTATTATTATAAGAATAAACTTGTATTTGTATTACAAATTCCTTTAGTTACTAATGATGAATTTATTTTGTACCATAATTTAGCATTACCAACCCCTCATGGGTCAAATAATCTTAATACTTTTAGTTTAATTTTACCTTCTAGTTCATATATTGCTATTTCTAAAGATAAGCTAAACTTCTGTAATCTAGATACCCTAGATAAATGTAAAACAATGTACTCTGAGTTCTTTCTATGTGAGATACCTACGGTATTGTTGACAAGCGTCAGTCCTACATGTGAAAGTGAATTACTAACTAAAACTATTAGTGCTATTCCTACTCAGTGTGAAACCAAAACAATTGTTGGCGAATTGGACATTTGGAAATCGCTTATAAACAATCAATGGATTTTCGTGCAGTCTCGTTCAAGCAAAGTGTCAATGGACTGTAATAACTCCGAATTACGTGAGATGATAGTATCCGGAACTGGTATACTACGGATTCCAAATCAGTGTACAGTCTACACAAAAAGTGCAAAACTTATATCGTCAAAAGACTCAATCAATGTAGAAATTCCTATTCCTAGATTAGACTTTAGCATTATACATGATCCATGTTGTAAATTAGATAATAAGTCTACTACTAGTTTAAATAATATCATATCCCCTATTTTACTACAAAATATCGACTTAGATGATTTAACTTTAAAGAAACAAAATAATAAGTTATATTCAGATTTAAATAAACTTATTAATGAAGAACCTATTCTAGTAAAATACGGGACACACTATTCTATTCTAACCATATGTATTTTAGTTATACTAATTTCTTTTATGTCATTCAAGTTATGCAAAATTATTTGTAAACATAGATCTAAGTTCTATATTTCTTGTGTTAAACCAATGACTCATACCGATGACGATGTCAGTAATTATAATATTAGTACTGAACCCGAAAACTCTTCAATTCCATTACCTAGATTACGTGATATAGTTTAAATTCCTGAATTTCGGCTTTTATCCCCGAATTTCAGTCTTATGGGGGGGGCTGTTATTCCTTTACAATGTTAGGGAAATGGCTTAGCAACGCTCAGATGTGCCACGTCAGCATTATGGGTTACAGTACGTCATTCATGAGCCCAGCGAGGCAGTTGGTTCTAAATCTCGGTACGGGTCGGAGGTCCTAACTCTTACCATTTCTACTATTTCTATAATCTAAATCCTAATAAGTAATTAAATTCTATTCTAGCTTAAATATTAGTTTTTTTTAAAAACAAGATTCCCAAGTCTCGTATAATAGCTTCCTCGCTGGGATACGGGGCTGTTCTTTTTCAGACTCGTGAGGGTGGACGTAGGCATGTTGTAGCGTTCTTTAGTAAAGTAACGCAGGGGGCAGAGCCTCGTTATCACTCTTACGAGCTAGAAACGCTGGCAGTCGTGAAAGCATTACAGCACTTTAGACATTATTTAATTGGTATACATTTTTAAAGTCGTTACCGATTGTAATGCTTTGAAAATGACTCAAAAAAAAAAAAAAATCTCTTGCCAAGAGTCGCGCGTTGGTGGGTTTATCTTCAAGATTTTGATTTTGAATTGCTATACCGCAAGGGGTTTGTGCTATCACACGTTGACTACCTGAGTCGCAATCCAGTTAATATTGTTGAAATAAGACGACCGCAAAACTGGGCGCAGATAGCACAGGCTGCTGACGATGATACTAGTAATTTAATAGATAAGCTCAACAACGGCGAACTAGATGCAAATCGGTATATATTACGAAATAATATTTTGTACTACAAATATAATGCAGTTGGTGAGGAATGTAAGCTCTTATGTTATATTCCAAAAGGCTATCGACTTAGCCTTTTGCGTGTGTTTCATGACGAGCACCAACATATAGGTATTGACAAAACTATCGAATTAATTTTGAAACATTTTTGGTTCCCGGGTTTAAGAGTTTTTGTACGTAAATAAATATATACAACATTGCCTAGTTTGTTTAGCATACAAAAAGAGGCCACGTCAACCATATCAACCGATTGAATCCTGGAGTAAACCGGAAGTACCATTTGAGGTATTGCATAGTGATGTCTTGAGCCCTCTCCCGGATTCAAGTGGTTATAAGTTTGTCATAATTATAGTTGATGCATTCATAAAATTTTGTATGATATTTCCTATTTATAGGCAAGATGCAAACGAACTTAAAAGAATTTTTGGAATTGCTATTTCTTATTTTGGAGTCCCTAAACTCTTGATTGTTGATCGTGGTCGAATGTATGAGAGTGTAACATTTACTAATTGGATTAAAGAAATAGGTAGTGACTTGTATTACATAACTCCGGAGATGCACCAAAGTAACGGTCAAGCTGAACGGTACTGTCGTACGATATTAAATATGATTCGAGTTGAAGTCAACTTTAGAAGTGAATCGTGGAGTGATATTTTATGGAAAATCCAACGCAGCTTGAACGTTACTCGACAAAAATCTACTTGATATTCACCGTTAAATTTGTTAATTGGCAGTGAGGTGGCGACACCCGTTATTCGGTCCCTGGTGCGCAACTTGTCCATAGAAGAGTGTAGCATACTGTAGCAACCATGTGCTCCGATGCTACAATAATACATTCGACCTTCCGCGAAAGGGTGCACATAAATCACACCAGTGTCACGCGGGGATCTCGGAAGACAAAGCGCGTATGCTATACAATGGCATACAATCGCACCATTGCGATATTTTTTTTCACCATTGGCTTAATTCATTTTTATATTTTAATTAATTTTACATTGTGCTCACATGATAGAAGCAACATAAATATGTAACGAAGAAATGTAACCCATTTATTATGATTTTAAAAGAGTGTCCATGGAGTTTCTTGCACGTTCTTCTCCATAGAGATCTATGCTTTGGAACGTGAAATTTAGCTTCACTTTTCTTGAACTGACCGACATTGACTATTCAAAAGTACCAAGTGATGGTTAATTTGAAATAAACGATTTTGATTTGATTTGATTTGATTGACGATCTTTCGCGAAAGGGTTCACATAAATCACACAAGGAGCTCGGAAGACAAAAGCGCGTGGGTCCTGACCGCCTGCAGCGAGTGTGTCTAATAAATCTCACCCAGGAACTCCGGAAGTACATCTGGACCCATTGTGCGTGGGAGAAAGCGCGGCGGACAATATCGAACTGCCTTGCGAGTGAACTGAATTGGCGGGAACTGTTCAACGACCAATCGTGTGCCATGTCCAATGTCCACCGGCCAATCGTACGGCACGTCCTCCCATGATCAACGAATCAGCATCAAGAACGCCCGATTGGTCAGCCCTACTATGGTTTAGAGATAGCTGTGTTATTGTTTAGTATTTAAGCTTGTGCATAGCTTGTAAGACATCATTTTTATCATATATTATCATTATTATCGCCACACATTTTACATTGTACATTTTACGCATCCGCTGTACATTCTGTAGTAACATAGTCGCGTCTCTCCTCTTGTAATTAGGTAACTTATAGCATACATTGTACTCTAGACTTACGTGCAATATACAACGTTCTGTCTATTCGCGTTTTAATTACATAACACGCCCTACGCGCTAAAAGGGGATAGTCCTAATCGAGAAGGACTACGTGCAATGACCAGACAGCGTGCTTCCGAGGTTTTAAAGCAGAATCAAGCTCGTCAAGATGCTCGTGTTAACAAACTGCGCAAGCCCCCACGTTCATTTGCACTCAATGATTTGGTATTTATGCAAAAGCACAGCCAGTTGACCGGAAAGATGGATTCTGGCATGCGAGGTCCATATAAGGTGACAGAGATCTTGCCCCATGGCCGGTATAATCTCAAACTCGTGAGCGGTTCTTATGGCAAGACCACGCGGGCGGCTGCTGAATACATGACGCTTTGGCGTGGAGAATGTACACCTGAGATCTGTAGCGCATATTTTGAAGGTATGTACTGCAATGTGTTGAGCGGTAGAGTCTCCACATTAGTTGTGTGTTGAGCGGTAGAGTATCCACACATGAGTGTTGAGCGGTAGAGTCTCCACTTTGGTGATGTGTTGAGCGGTAGAGTCTCCACTTTGGTAATGTGTTGAGCGGTACAGTCTCCACATTAGTTGTGTGTTGAGCGGCAGAGTATCCACACATGTGACATGTGTTGAGCGTTGGTCTCCACATTGGTTCAGTGTTGAGCGTTGGTCTCCACTAGCCATAAATAGGTGGAATAATTTCCCCACTTATATTGTCTGTGTGCCTGACCTAAGTTATGTAATAATTTTCTGTTTGTTAAAGTTCCGATTGCACTGCACATTGTATTGTAAAATTACCTTGTATAGGTGGAACTTTAAAATGGTGCCGTTCCTGTTTATTGGCACTAAAGCGAACATTTCACTAATGCAAGCAATATTGACTATATTTCAGATGGCGATATGCCTGCAGATGATATTGAAGCTGAACCTTCGCATATCCAGTCATACTCAGTCGAACCATCCACCAACTCGGGCGAGGACGCGCCGACGCCAGGTACGGCCGTATTAGAGAAAAATACCGCACCAGAGGGCGTGGCTAAGGAGTGACGTCATGGTGGCGTGACAGGCAGGAAGGAGCAGCGGCAATAGGTGCAGCGCGCGATGATGGAGACACGAGGCATGAGCTGGCGTTCTTTTGGGCCGCAGCCACGGGACCTAACGGACGTCGCTACTTGATACTTGATTTTCTATAGTTGTTTTAGTTTTATAATTTAATTTAATTGTTGTAAAGAATTTGTCTTTGTTAAGAATTATTTTTTTGTATTAAATTTGAGTTGTTTCTAAAAAATGATACAAAATAAAAAATGTACCTACTAATGAACACACTTTCGACTAAATTCTTTATCTTTGACTGTAACAATATGCTTTGACTGTAACTAAACATTTGACATTATTTTTTGTAATTATATCTGACATTACTATATTATATATCTATTGACATATCTATAATTGCATGACTCGATATGTCTAATTTTAATTTTAATTCAATATTTTTCTTTTGTTAAGCGTTTTTTTTGTATATTTGGCAATTTCATTTAAATTTATAATTTTATATGTAAAGTTCAACACAATGTAAATTGTTCTGAATAAATAAATGAATGAATGAATCCCCAATTATAACGCGTTGTTTCCTGTTTGTGAGGTAGTCTTCAAAAATTTTGTAGCTTATGCCACGGACCCCCATCGTCTCAAGCTTGGATAGTAGTATGGGGATGGAGAATATGTCAAATGCCTTAGATAGGTCAAGGAAGACGCATAAGCAATTATTTTTGGCGTCTAGTGTCTGAACCACAAGATTGCTCAAATCCATTACTGCGTCCTCAGTGGAGAGACCTGATCGAAAACCATACTGATTATCCGCTATAATGTGATGGTGTTGGGTTATCTGTTGCAATACCGATGTGGCTTGTGTTCAACTTATTGTTTGGGTTTTTTTCGTTAAAGTTTATTGCCGCAGCGAGGAAAGAGTGTCGTATACGTGGGGTGTTGAATTTGACAAGGATTGATTTGGGTCAAGCAGTCTGGGTGTCTTTTTTGGAAGTTCTGGTGCAGTAGGCTATGTCGGCCTCCATAATGTGGCATTTAGTAATGTTACTAAGTTGAAGTATGGTAGTAACTAAATTACTGAGCGGTTTTCGGGCAAATTTTGTAGTTCAATGTTGGTGGATCTGTTGTGTTGTTCCCTTAGATTTACGCGCTTATTGAGGTCCTGAATGGAAGATTGCAGCTTGTTATTATCTCTTTCCAATTTTTGCAATTTAGTGGAGTTTGAACAAGAGTAACTTTCATTTCCTCATATTTTTCATTGTAGAACTCTAACGAGTTGCGAAAACCCGATATCAGTTCGATATCAGTTCGCTAATTTGTTTGAATTGTTCCGCCACTACTTCTTTGAGTACGGTCGCGATTTCTTGTTGGATAATTTCTCTGAACGAACTATTTGTTAAATGAAAATCTGTGTCATCATTAGCGATTATTGGGCTCGACGTTGAGTTCTTACGTATTTGTCCATTCGACGTGTTGTTGGGGTTAGTAGATGAAATCCTGGTACGTTGCGAGGCACTCGCATATTATCGAGGATACAGTCGTTCCTCCATTTGACTCAAAGGTGAACTCTGGTGGCAAGCATTACTGTCAGCCGGTGAGAACGGACTTTGTTTAGAATCGTTAGATGGACTTGTAGGACTGTCGGCTCTCGTTGATCGTACCGGTGTGTCGGTGTTGTTTACTTTCGGTAAGCTACTAATACAATGTTGACACTTCCAGATTGCTTTATCCGCAATTTTCATTACTCTAAATCTCTTGAGGGTAGTATTGGAACAGAGTAAATCATATATCGCAAGCTACAATTAGAATATTGTAGGTACTCTCTTGCTTTTAATATGTTCATACAACCGGCACAGTTAGTTGTTTTTGCTAACCATATTGTATCAAGACAATGTTTCGAAATACAAAAATGTATGCAGCCAGTGACATTATTTAATTGGTATACATTTTTAAAGTCGTTACCGATTGTAATGCTTTGAAAATGACTCAAAAAAAAAAAAAAGATCTCTTGCCAAGAGTCGCGCGTTGGTGGGTTTATCTTCAAGATTTTGATTTTGAATTGCTATACCGCAAGGGGTTTGTGCTATCACACGTTGACTACCTGAGTCGCAATCCAGTTAATATTGTTGAAATAAGACGACCGCAAAACTGGGCGCAGATAGCACAGGCTGCTGACGATGATACTAGTAATTTAATAGATAAGCTCAACAACGGCGAACTAGATGCAAATCGGTATATATTACGAAATAATATTTTGTACTACAAATATAATGCAGTTGGTGAGGAATGTAAGCTCTTATGTTATATTCCAAAAGGCTATCGACTTAGCCTTTTGCGTGTGTTTCATGACGAGCACCAACATATAGGTATTGACAAAACTATCGAATTAATTTTGAAACATTTTTGGTTCCCGGGTTTAAGAGTTTTTGTACGTAAATAAATATATACAACATTGCCTAGTTTGTTTAGCATACAAAAAGAGGCCACGTCAACCATATCAACCGATTGAATCCTGGAGTAAACCGGAAGTACCATTTGAGGTATTGCATAGTGATGTCTTGAGCCCTCTCCCGGATTCAAGTGGTTATAAGTTTGTCATAATTATAGTTGATGCATTCATAAAATTTTGTATGATATTTCCTATTTATAGGCAAGATGCAAACGAACTTAAAAGAATTTTTGGAATTGCTATTTCTTATTTTGGAGTCCCTAAACTCTTGATTGTTGATCGTGGTCGAATGTATGAGAGTGTAACATTTACTAATTGGATTAAAGAAATAGGTAGTGACTTGTATTACATAACTCCGGAGATGCACCAAAGTAACGGTCAAGCTGAACGGTACTGTCGTACGATATTAAATATGATTCGAGTTGAAGTCAACTTTAGAAGTGAATCGTGGAGTGATATTTTATGGAAAATCCAACGCAGCTTGAACGTTACTCGACAAAAATCTACTTGATATTCACCGTTAAATTTGTTAATTGGCAGTGAGGTGGCGACACCCGTTATTCGGTCCCTGGTGCGCAACTTGTCCATAGAAGAGTGTAGCATACTGTAGCAACCATGTGCTCCGATGCTACAATAATACATTCGACCTTCCGCGAAAGGGTGCACATAAATCACACCAGTGTCACGCGGGGATCTCGGAAGACAAAGCGCGTATGCTATACAATGGCATACAATCGCACCATTGCGATATTTTTTTTCACCATTGGCTTAATTCATTTTTATATTTTAATTAATTTTACATTGTGCTCACATGATAGAAGCAACATAAATATGTAACGAAGAAATGTAACCCATTTATTATGATTTTAAAAGAGTGTCCATGGAGTTTCTTGCACGTTCTTCTCCATAGAGATCTATGCTTTGGAACGTGAAATTTAGCTTCACTTTTCTTGAACTGACCGACATTGACTATTCAAAAGTACCAAGTGATGGTTAATTTGAAATAAACGATTTTGATTTGATTTGATTTGATTGACGATCTTTCGCGAAAGGGTTCACATAAATCACACAAGGAGCTCGGAAGACAAAAGCGCGTGGGTCCTGACCGCCTGCAGCGAGTGTGTCTAATAAATCTCACCCAGGAACTCCGGAAGTACATCTGGACCCATTGTGCGTGGGAGAAAGCGCGGCGGACAATATCGAACTGCCTTGCGAGTGAACTGAATTGGCGGGAACTGTTCAACGACCAATCGTGTGCCATGTCCAATGTCCACCGGCCAATCGTACGGCACGTCCTCCCATGATCAACGAATCAGCATCAAGAACGCCCGATTGGTCAGCCCTACTATGGTTTAGAGATAGCTGTGTTATTGTTTAGTATTTAAGCTTGTGCATAGCTTGTAAGACATCATTTTTATCATATATTATCATTATTATCGCCACACATTTTACATTGTACATTTTACGCATCCGCTGTACATTCTGTAGTAACATAGTCGCGTCTCTCCTCTTGTAATTAGGTAACTTATAGCATACATTGTACTCTAGACTTACGTGCAATATACAACGTTCTGTCTATTCGCGTTTTAATTACATAACACGCCCTACGCGCTAAAAGGGGATAGTCCTAATCGAGAAGGACTACGTGCAATGACCAGACAGCGTGCTTCCGAGGTTTTAAAGCAGAATCAAGCTCGTCAAGATGCTCGTGTTAACAAACTGCGCAAGCCCCCACGTTCATTTGCACTCAATGATTTGGTATTTATGCAAAAGCACAGCCAGTTGACCGGAAAGATGGATTCTGGCATGCGAGGTCCATATAAGGTGACAGAGATCTTGCCCCATGGCCGGTATAATCTCAAACTCGTGAGCGGTTCTTATGGCAAGACCACGCGGGCGGCTGCTGAATACATGACGCTTTGGCGTGGAGAATGTACACCTGAGATCTGTAGCGCATATTTTGAAGGTATGTACTGCAATGTGTTGAGCGGTAGAGTCTCCACATTAGTTGTGTGTTGAGCGGTAGAGTATCCACACATGAGTGTTGAGCGGTAGAGTCTCCACTTTGGTGATGTGTTGAGCGGTAGAGTCTCCACTTTGGTAATGTGTTGAGCGGTACAGTCTCCACATTAGTTGTGTGTTGAGCGGCAGAGTATCCACACATGTGACATGTGTTGAGCGTTGGTCTCCACATTGGTTCAGTGTTGAGCGTTGGTCTCCACTAGCCATAAATAGGTGGAATAATTTCCCCACTTATATTGTCTGTGTGCCTGACCTAAGTTATGTAATAATTTTCTGTTTGTTAAAGTTCCGATTGCACTGCACATTGTATTGTAAAATTACCTTGTATAGGTGGAACTTTAAAATGGTGCCGTTCCTGTTTATTGGCACTAAAGCGAACATTTCACTAATGCAAGCAATATTGACTATATTTCAGATGGCGATATGCCTGCAGATGATATTGAAGCTGAACCTTCGCATATCCAGTCATACTCAGTCGAACCATCCACCAACTCGGGCGAGGACGCGCCGACGCCAGGTACGGCCGTATTAGAGAAAAATACCGCACCAGAGGGCGTGGCTAAGGAGTGACGTCATGGTGGCGTGACAGGCAGGAAGGAGCAGCGGCAATAGGTGCAGCGCGCGATGATGGAGACACGAGGCATGAGCTGGCGTTCTTTTGGGCCGCAGCCACGGGACCTAACGGACGTCGCTACTTGATACTTGATTTTCTATAGTTGTTTTAGTTTTATAATTTAATTTAATTGTTGTAAAGAATTTGTCTTTGTTAAGAATTATTTTTTTGTATTAAATTTGAGTTGTTTCTAAAAAATGATACAAAATAAAAAATGTACCTACTAATGAACACACTTTCGACTAAATTCTTTATCTTTGACTGTAACAATATGCTTTGACTGTAACTAAACATTTGACATTATTTTTTGTAATTATATCTGACATTACTATATTATATATCTATTGACATATCTATAATTGCATGACTCGATATGTCTAATTTTAATTTTAATTCAATATTTTTCTTTTGTTAAGCGTTTTTTTTGTATATTTGGCAATTTCATTTAAATTTATAAT
Source organism: Sesamia nonagrioides (assembly GCA_017933935.1). Taxonomy (NCBI): domain Eukaryota; kingdom Metazoa; phylum Arthropoda; class Insecta; order Lepidoptera; family Noctuidae; genus Sesamia; species Sesamia nonagrioides. The sequence continues at coordinate 80,195 of JADWQK010001233.1, forward strand.
TTTATATGTAAAGTTCAACACAATGTAAATTGTTCTGAATAAATAAATGAATGAATGAATCCCCAATTATAACGCGTTGTTTCCTGTTTGTGAGGTAGTCTTCAAAAATTTTGTAGCTTATGCCACGGACCCCCATCGTCTCAAGCTTGGATAGTAGTATGGGGATGGAGAATATGTCAAATGCCTTAGATAGGTCAAGGAAGACGCATAAGCAATTATTTTTGGCGTCTAGTGTCTGAACCACAAGATTGCTCAAATCCATTACTGCGTCCTCAGTGGAGAGACCTGATCGAAAACCATACTGATTATCCGCTATAATGTGATGGTGTTGGGTTATCTGTTGCAATACCGATGTGGCTTGTGTTCAACTTATTGTTTGGGTTTTTTTCGTTAAAGTTTATTGCCGCAGCGAGGAAAGAGTGTCGTATACGTGGGGTGTTGAATTTGACAAGGATTGATTTGGGTCAAGCAGTCTGGGTGTCTTTTTTGGAAGTTCTGGTGCAGTAGGCTATGTCGGCCTCCATAATGTGGCATTTAGTAATGTTACTAAGTTGAAGTATGGTAGTAACTAAATTACTGAGCGGTTTTCGGGCAAATTTTGTAGTTCAATGTTGGTGGATCTGTTGTGTTGTTCCCTTAGATTTACGCGCTTATTGAGGTCCTGAATGGAAGATTGCAGCTTGTTATTATCTCTTTCCAATTTTTGCAATTTAGTGGAGTTTGAACAAGAGTAACTTTCATTTCCTTATATTTTTCATTGTAGAACTCTAACGAGTTGCGAAAACCCGATATCAGTTCGATATCAGTTCGCTAATTTGTTTGAATTGTTCCGCCACTACTTCTTTGAGTACGGTCGCGATTTCTTGTTGGATAATTTCTCTGAACGAACTATTTGTTAAATGAAATCTGTGTCATCATTAGCGATTATTGGGCTCGACGTTGAGTTCTTACGTATTTGTCCATTCGACGTGTTGTTGGGGTTAGTAGATGAAATCCTGGTACGTTGCGAGGCACTCGCATATTATCGAGGATACAGTCGTTCCTCCATTTGACTCAAAGGTGAACTCTGGTGGCAAGCATTACTGTCAGCCGGTGAGAACGGACTTTGTTTAGAATCGTTAGATGGACTTGTAGGACTGTCGGCTCTCGTTGATCGTACCGGTGTGTCGGTGTTGTTTACTTTCGGTAAGCTACTAATACAATGTTGACACTTCCAGATTGCTTTATCCGCAATTTTCATTACTCTAAATCTCTTGAGGGTAGTATTGGAACAGAGTAAATCATATATCGCAAGCTACAATTAGAATATTGTAGGTACTCTCTTGCTTTTAATATGTTCATACAACCGGCACAGTTATTTTTGCTAACCATATTGTATCAAGACAATGTTTCTAAATACAAAAATGTATGCAGCCAGTGAGGATTGAACTCGGGGCACCACGTACGCGCTCGGATGTCAGTATGTGAACCTCTACGCCACTTACGCTTTACGTAAGATGTTGAATTTTGTGTACCATCCGGAGTTAATTTTTAAATAGTAAAAACATTCGAGTGACATTCCACTAATCTTTGCAAAAATTTTTAAGTTGTTTTTTGATGTCTCACTGTAATATTTATCCAACCAAAAACATTCTGTAAAAAAATGCCAAGCCTCGCTGGAGCTGCTGGTTTATCTCTAAAAAGTAATGAAATCTAGACAAAGCCGTGCCAAGTTGAAGGTTCCTTATTGCGATTTCTTCAATATTATTATAGTTAATATTGTGTGACTTGGCCGTTGAACATTATACGTTAGTGCGATTTTGTTAACACGTAATGTTATATCTGTGATAACTACCTATGTTTGTTATGTGAGAATAATAGCCCATACTGGTATTTGTAATTGGACTTAAGACATCGTGCAACACATGTATTAATCATTGACAATGATGACTTCTGTTCTTTTTGGAGCATCGAATCGACCACCTATCTAATATAAAATAGACGTACAGACGGATTTCTATGAATGATTAGTCCATCTGTACTGATAATGACTTTTTTGCTGTTCGTTTCCGGCTCGTCTATACATAAGTATATTTGAAATGCGCAACTTTATCAAGCCCTGGTTATTGAATCAACGTTTTCCAAGTGGCAATTTTCCATGGTCAACGGGTAGCGGTTCTGGCGACAGATTGGTGCAATGGTGTCATGGAGCATCTGAATTTGTAGCCTTGTATACCCTTCAACGGCCAAGTCACACAATATTAACTATAATAATATTGCAGAAATCGCAATAAGGAACCTTCAACTTGGCACGACTTTGTCTAGATTTCATTACTTTTTAGAGATAAACCAGCAGCTCCAGCGAGGCTTGGCATTTTTTTACAGAATGTTTTGGGTTGGATTTCACTTCTTTTTGTAGAAGCGTATTATATTGATTTTATTATTTAACACAGTTTTTTTTTCTTTTTAGAAGTAGTTATTACAAATCTTCCTTTTCTTTTTTCCGGTTCTGATTCTTGTACAGTAGCAATAGTTTTATGTATTGCCCGTTCGCGTGGCGTGCGTGGTTGTATTCAGTGATCGCTGAAGCTTGAGTTTTTATACTCTGGAAGTCAACATTTATGTTTACTTCTTCAATCAATATGAGGTGCGCCCAATGAAAATTTTATACTCGTGAAAGCGCCATATAGGCTTGGCTACGAGAGAATATGGAGGTGCCAATGTCCATTTTTTAGAGTTAGAACTTGGCTCTTGTGAAATGTTAGGTCATACGCCACACAGATTGGGAATTGTTGTCTGTACAAGCATGCCCGGGGTATGATCTCAAATTATAACTTACATAATAAGTAATAATTCGTGAATCAAATTATAAGCAAATTTTACTAACAATTGTTTAGGCTTTATTTGGTCTTCCGGGTCCCACCTCATTTTTTGTACTAGCCTGTCGAACCATTAACTAAACCAAATATCAATGTTTCTCTTAAGCATTACTTTAGCTCCCTGTTCAATGCTTATAGTTTCTTCCAGTCCAGCAGTCACCGTCGCAACATCCTCATATTTTTGTTAACAAGCCCGGGCTTTTGTTATCATACATTTTGATCAGTCCAAGAAATTTTTAGCAATTAACTTTATCTCGGATTGCGGGACTGCTTTGAATATAGTATTATGCATACAGATATTTCTCGACGGTAGTAAACAAACAGTACCTTCTGGTACGTCCCTCAAACATTGTGTTACATATTTCCAATAAACATTCCTTCATTATAATGCGAGAGCAGAGGTATCAATCGGTTAGGCAGTATCTGAGGGCACGGCAGTGCCCTCGCCAAGTCGAGCGCGAAGCAAACACTGCCGTACCATCTTTACCCGAACCATTTCGCTGCATTTTCAGGCCCCTAATTAAGAACCTCTGGATAGTACCAGAACGCTGAAATTTTGGTCATCCAGTAAGCTGTATTAACACACTTCAAATCTAAAATTTCAAGTCTGTAGCTCATCCAGTTCTGAAGTTAAGCGAAAGTAAATTTCCGTGTTTTCGACACTCACTCACTCATGATCATCAAAATAGAAGTAGTACTTCCCATAAACTCAGAGAGCTGAAATTTGGTACACAGCCAGGGTTTAATGGTCACATAAAGGGAAAAATATAAAAACTAGAATAATCGAAGATCTGAAGTACCTGGTGACCTTGATTAGAAAGCAGAAGAGCCCAACCAAACTAGTAGAGATTGACGTACCACCGTCAATATAATATTCAACTTGGTGGGCCGCTTCATCAACTGACTTCAAAAAAAGGAGCGGGTTCTCAATTCGTCGTAATCTTTTTTTTTTATGTAGGTGTGTTCACCGATTACACTAAGACACCTGGATCGATTTTCAAATTTCTTTTTGTTTGAAAGGGTATACTTTCCAGGTGGTCCAATAGTAACCAGGTCAAGATCTGATGATGGAAGACCAGAGAAATCAAGGGTAACTTTCAAAAATCGTAGGGGTGACTAGTGCATTTCTAAGTATTTTCAATAAGTATTAGAAAACACTACAATTTAATAAAGGTACGGAGTAGATCTGATGATGAAGCTGAGAGACAGTCGTGAGAACTCCTCAACGATTCACAGCAGCTACCTTGTGTTTACGTTTGATTAATTTGTATTGATGAGAACTTTACACCTCGATGGGTTGTGACTGTCATAAAGGCTCTGATGATGAAGACAAAGGTCAGTACCGCATACTCCTCAACGGTTTACAGTAGTTACTTTGTGTTTGGACTTATATCATTTGTATTCATGAGGACTTTGCACCCATATGGGTTATAATGAAGATCTGAAGTAGATTTGATGATGGAGTCGAGAGACAGACGAAGGAAGTCCTCAGCGATTCACAGCAGCTACCTTGTGTTTGTGCCTGATTAATTTGTATTGATAAGAGCTTCATACCTAGATAAATTGGGATTGTCATTAGAGATCTTATGACGAAGACGAAGGGCAGTTAGGGGATTCCCAACGGTTTACAGTAGCTACTTTGTGTTTGGAATTAATTCATTTATATTGATGAGAACTTTGCACCTATATGGGCAAAATTATGGTCTGCAGTAACCTTTGAATTAGATCAGAAGGAAGAAATGTTCGTCGTTCAGTAATCTATAATCAAATCTACTATTGCTACATAAAAAAAAATGATTGTCGTTGCAAAAATCCAGCGTAGTGGGACACATATATCTTCTAATTTAATCTAGCTTAGAGCGCCCCACTGCTGGAAATGCCTCCCCTTCTGCTTTGATAAAAACTGTGGATAAGACTAGACTGGCTTTTATACTTTTTAGTTTACATGAAGAAATAGTCGAACGATTACTAAGTACTACTAACTTTTCAACTCGAACATAAACATTACACAAATGAAATGAACAAATTACCCTAAAATAAATTTCACTCAAAATTTGGTCTTGGTTGGATTCTTTTTTTTTCATAAATGTAGAGAAATTAGATACATTTTTGACATATTGAGACAGAAATCAGGAATATATAATCAGCCTAAAATATTCCCACTCCTAGGACACATGCCTCCTCTCGATGAGATAGAGGCCGTAATCTACCCGTGTAGATTACGGCCCACTGCAGCCCAGGCGGGCACAGTGCGGGTTGATAAATGTCACATGCCTTCGGAGTTTTTGCTTCTAAAACATGCCGGTTGTTTCACGAAGTTTTCCTTCACTGCACCGTTTTGAGAGCAGTAGTGATGAAATAATTTACACAAATTAAAGCGCCTGATAGGGTTCTAACTTACGGCCTACAACTTGTAAATCGCGGACGATACTACTAGTCCACCGCTGCTCTATCAGTGTGCAAGGGGATTGCGTGATTTAATTCAACGACGAAGCGTTTTGCTCCCTCTTTACCGACTGGAACAATTATATAATAATAATAACGTTTATTCAGAAATTATTTACATTGTTACACAAAATATATTATAGGCTATAAGTAATTTATTGTTATAATCGGATTACACATCTGTAACCGAACTAGGCAAAAGCCTGTGTTTCAGTTATCAATGCCCAATCCCTTAAAAAGTAGACACTAGATATATGTAGGTAGCCATTGAGTACAGTCAACACTTTGTAAATTTACATGTTCAAAAATAGAATACTTAAATCAATCAAATTTAATGAAATGAAATAAAATAACATCATACCAAATAAAATTAATATTTTTGTAATTTACCAGAAATAATAAATTAACTTAAAATTAGATTAAATTAAGAATAAGCACTGTACGTGTGTCCTCTATTTGTGTGATATGATTATGTGTGTATGAATGTAAGAGGGTGTGTGTATGTGGTAAATAGTCAATCACTGTGGTAAATGTAGTATTAACTCAGTTTCTTCGTAATAAGTTTTTGTAAGTATTTTGTAACATTTTCCTTACATTGAGTTTTCGTTAAAGGGTAGATATTGATTGCTTTATTTATCTTATTATAGATATAAGGTCCAATGAAGTTTGTAAATCTTCAGCTAAATTTAGTAGTATTTAGTATTTATATAATTTGCCAGCGGCGGTGTTTCCGTCACACTACAATTTGAGTGTCTTCAAGGCTAAAGTGAATGGCTCTTAATAAACTCATCAACGATCGCATCACTACTCTGCTTACCATCAGACGGGATTGCGGTCAAGCGCAAGTTAGAGTACCACAATCATATGTATTTAGAAAGCTTCAACTTATAGTGCATTGAACTTACGAGTGGCGGTGATACCCGCTTAAGGACATACTTAAAAACTATCGAACTATTTATTATAGGTGAATTGTCTATGATATCTAATTAACCTACATAAATCTTCGCTTATGCAAAGTGTTTGATTCTTCTGATCTAGAAGATGGTTGGTTTGGAAAAAAACATATTTTAGTGCTTGGGGATCTTTTGCAACTCAAACCAGTAGTGTAATTACGTAAAACGCCATCAGTAGCAATGGGTTTCATTTTGACAGATCAACAACATTCTTTGCGTTATTAACGTTTTTTAGCACTAATTTTTTAAACATATGGACAGAGATGTACAAAATGGTTTTAAAAAAGCATTTAAATACAAAATGCAAAATACTTTTCAGATTTACTATTTCAAATGCAAAATACCAAATAGTTTTGCGTTTTGTATTTGAAATGCTAAATGCAAAATAGGTATTTTCAAAATACTTTTTTCAAAATAAAATAGTTTCATAACTATAGACATAATGAATGTTCGTCGTTTTGGTTGATTTTTTTTGGTTCACTTCTTTCCGTACTTCTAAACGGAAAAGGCAAAGGCATGGTACGCCATACAGTCTGGACTTGAGGAAGTTTATCCTTTTCTATTTTTTCCTTTATATATCTTCTTATCCTGACTTGACTAACCTACCTCCTTTCGTCTCCCGCGTGAGCCGACTACATTATGATTTTTAATTCGAGTCAGATAAATGACAACTCCAGTGTTGCAGTTTTTTTGTCCCAAATAAATAGTGATGTGGTAAATCGAGATTTTACACTTAAAACTTAGTCTGGATTGCACTTTTTAATTCAAATTGCGTATATGTATATAAATAAAAATACAGGGTGGAACAAAAGTCAGTTTATATTTGAAATAATGATAAAATAAATAATTTCAGTAGGTAGATTAAAACTGTTTATTGTAACAAAAACTAATTACGAACGCTATGTTGTGGAAGAATTGGCCGCTGAATCGCGGTGCCACAATCCTGCGTCTGCCCCCCTATCACTGTGAGCTCAACCTAATAGAGTTAGGTGCGTATTCCAAAAGGAAACTCAAGCATTGATCTCTGCTTAAACATTACTTAATACTAGTTTTAACCAATCAAGTGGCCTGAATCGTGACTTAAGTAAAGCTTGAGTTTGGAGTGAGGTTCTGTAATACGGACCTTAGTTTGGGCTCAAGCAAAGGAGTACGTCGTCGCCAGGAAAAACAAAACTTGACACCGGAAAATTGGAGAAGTGCATTAATCATGCCATAAAAGTTGAAGATGAAATGTGTCAACTCGACCACATCATAGATGAATGTGCGGATTCATAATTTATAAATGTAACTGATTCCGATTCGAGTGGTAATCAATAAAAAAGTAACGAATAAAAACGTATAAAATGATTTGTATTATTTCTTAATTGCTCTGAATCTCTTTAAACATTTTTTCCCCAGCTCTTGTGAAAATACAAAATGCTTTTTACTAAAAAGCATTTAAATACAAAATAGCTATTTTGTATTTTGTATTTGCATTTTAAATAGAAGTATTTCAAATAAATCGCATCTCTGCATATGGAGCAATGGATTAGCAATATACTTCAAAATGATTTCAGTTAACATCAAGAGTGTGTTACGTAATTAGGGTGTCGTCAGAGAAAAGTCGCCGTTTAAAAAACTAATCCTCTTAGAAAGGTGGTAGGTCTTGTCATCCGCCGCCGGCAGAAGTTACCACCCACCAGACAAAGTCTTGCCGCCAAGCGATTCGTCGTGTTCCGGCATAATGACTGGTGAAGCCGTACGGGGGACGAGTTTCAGCAGTTGTGATGCGATTTATGGTACGGGTACGATGCGGGAAATGTTGTTGTTTCGGGATTTTGGTCGTGGAAGGTCTCTAGATCAATCTCCCTTTGGCGCAGTATCGTTGGTCGTGTTGTTGGGTTTAACATTACACCACCTCGCTCAACTGCCGTCTTCCTTCCTATTCACTCAGTTTTTTTGAGTGAATAGGCTCTTAATAAACTAGCGCGCTTTACCATCAACGATTGCATCACTGCTTGCCATCAGGCGCGACTGAAGTTAAGCACTAGTTTATAATTATTAAAATAAATAAAATTCCAATCTTTTGTACTGATTTTTTTTTTTACAATAAATAAATAAATAAATATATACGGACAAATCACACAGATTGAGCTAGCCCCAAAGTAAGTTCGAGACTTGTGTTATGGGATACTAACTCAACGATACTATATTTTATAATAGATACATATATAGATAAACATCCAAGACCCAGACCAATCAGGAAAAGATCGTTTTTCATCATGACCTGGCCGGGGATCGAACCCGGGGCCTCCGCGTCGCAGGCAGGCGTGTTGACCGCTGCGCCACGGAGGACGACAATGATCTTACGTTGTATATTAGACCGCTGGATGATTCTAAGTTTGTTGAGATGTCAAAAAGAACCAAAGTAGAATTGACAACTCAATCAGACAGAGATATCCAACCAAAACATTCTGTAAAAAAATGCCAAGCCTCGCTGGAGCTGCTGGTTTATCTCTAAAAAGTAATGAAATCTAGACAAAGCCGTGCCAAGTTGAAGGTTCCTTATTGCGATTTCTTCAATATTATTATAGTTAATATTGTGTGACTTAGCCGTTGAACATTATACGTTAATGCGATTTTGTTAACACGTAATGTTATATCTGTTATAACTACCTATGTTTGTTATGTGAGAATAATAGCCCATACTGGTATTTGTAAATGGACTTAAGACATTGTGCAACACATGTATTAATCATTGACAATGATGACTTTTTTGGAGAGTCAAATCGACCACCTATCTAATATAAAATAGACGTACAGACGGATTTCTATGAATGATTAGTCCATCTGTACTGATAATGACTTTTTAGCTGTTCATTTCCGGCTCGTCTATGCATAAGTATTTTTGAAATGCGCAACTTTATCAAGCCCTGGTTATTGAATCAATGTTTTCCAAGTGGCAATTTTCCATGGGCAACGGGTACTGATTTTTTTTTTTACAATGATCTTACGTTGTATATTAGACCGCTGGATGATTCTAAGTTTGTTGAGATGTCAAAAAGAACCAAAGTAGGATTGACAACTCAATCAGACAGAGATATACTGCCTAACCGATTGATACCTCTGCTCTCGCATTCTAATGAAGGAATGTTTATTGGAAATATGTAACACAATGTTTGAGGGACGTACCAGAAGGTACTGTTTGTTTACTACCGTCGAGAAATAGCTGTATGCATAATACTATATTCAAAGCAGTCCCGCAATCCGAGATAAAGTTAATTGCTAAAAATTTCTTGGATTGTTCAAAATGTATGATAACAAAAGCCCGGGCTTATTAACAAAAATATGAGGATGATGCGACGGTGACTGATGGACTGGAAGAAACTATAAGCATTGAACAGGGAGCTAAAGTAATGCTTATGAGAAACATTGATATTTAGTTTAGTCAATGGTTCGACAGGCTAGTACAAAAAATGAGGTGGGACCCGGAAGACCAAATAAAGCCTAAACAATTGTTAGTAAAATTTGCTTATAATTTGATTCACGAATTATTACTTATTATGTAAGTTATAATTTGAGATCATACCCCGGGCATGCTTGTAACATTTCACAAGAGCCAAGTTCTAACTCTAAAAAATGGACATTGGCACCTCCATATTCTCACGTGGCCAAGCTTATATGGCGCTTTCACGAGTAAACAATTTTCATTGGGCGCACCTCATATTGATTGAAGAAGTAAACATAAATGTTGACTTCAAGAGTATAAAAACTCAAGCTTCAGCGATCACTGAATACAACCATGCACGCCACGCGAATGGGCAATACATAAAACTATTATTACTGTACAAGACTCAGAACCGGAAAAAAGAAAAGGAAGATTTGTAATAACTACTTCTAAAAAGAAAAAAAAACTGTGTTAAATAATAAAATCAATATAATACGCTTCTACAAAAAGAAGTGAAATCCAACCAAAACATTCTGTAAAAAAATGCCAAGCCTCGCTGGAGCTGCTGGTTTATCTCTAAAAAGTAATGAAATCTAGACAAAGCCGTGCCAAGTTGAAGGTTCCTTATTGCGATTTCTTCAATGTTATTATAGTTAATATTGTGTGACTTGGCCGTTGAAGGGTATACAAGGCTACAAATTCAGATGCTCCATGACACCATTGCACCAATCTGTCGCCAGAACCGCTACCCGTTGCCCATGGAAAATTGCCACTTGGAAAACATTGATTCAATAACCAGGGCTTGATAAAGTTGCGCATTTCAAAAATACTTATGCATAGACGAGCCGGAAACGAACAGCAAAAAAGTCATTATCAGTACAGATGGACTAATCATTCATAGAAATCCGTCTGTACGTCTATTTTATATTAGATAGGTGGTCGATTTGACTCTCCAAAAAGAACAGAAGTCATCATTGTCAATGATTAATACATGTGTTGCACAATATCTTAAGTCCAATTACAAATACCAGTATGGGCTATTATTCTCACATAACAAACATAGGTAGTTATAACAGATATAACATTACGTGTTAACAAAATCGCATTAACGTATAATGTTCAACGGCCAAGTCACACAATATTAACTATAATAATATTGAAGAAATCGCAATAAGGAACCTTCAACTTGGCACGGCTTTGTCTAGATTTCATTACTTTTTAGAGATAAACCAGCAGCTCCAGCGAGGCTTGGCATTTTTTTACAGAATGTTTTGGTTGGATATCTCTGTCTGATTGAGTTGTCAATTCTACTTTGGTTCTTTTTGACATCTCAACAAACTTAGAATCATCCAGCGGTCTAATATACAACGTAAGATCATTGTAAAAAAAAAATCAGTACAAAAGATTGGAATTTTATTTATTTTAATAATTATAAACTAGTGCTTAACTTCAGTCGCGCCTGATGGCAAGCAGTGATGCAATCGTTGATGGTAAAGCGCGCTAGTTTATTAAGAGCCTATTCACTTAAAAAAACTGAGTGAATAGAAAGGAAGACGGCAGTTGAGCGAGGTGGTGTAATGTTAAACCCAATAACACGACCAACGATGCTGCGCCAAAGGGAGATTGATCTAGAGACCCTCCACGACCAAAATCCCGAAACAACAACATTTCACGCATCGTACCCGGCATAAATCGCATCACAACTGCTCAAACTCGTCCTCCGTACGGCTTCACCAGTCATTATGCCGGAACACGACGAATCGCTTGGCGGCAAGACTTTGTCTGGTGGGTGGTAACTTCTGAAGAGGATTAGTTTTTTAAACGGCGACTTTTCTCTGACCAACACGACCAACGATGCTGCGCCAAAGGGAGATTGATCTAGAGACCCTCCACGACCAAAATCCCGAAACAACAACATTTTACGCATCGTACCCGGCATAAATCGCATCACAACTGCTCAAACTCGTCCTCCGTACGGCTTCACCAGTCATTATGCCGGAACACGACGAATCGCTTGGCGGCAAGACTTTGTCTGGTGGGTGGTAACTTCTGAAGAGGATTAGTTTTTTAAACGGCGACTTTTCTCTGACGACACCCTAATTACATAACACACTCTTTATGTTAACTGAAATCATTTTGAAGTATATTGCTAATCCATTGCTCCATATGTTTAAAAAATGAGTGCTCAAAAACGTTAATTATTTTTTTATTTATTTATTAATAAAGGTACACCAACAGCTTCTGTATAAAAATTAACAAATAGAGTAGATATGAGTAAAAGGCTTATACAGTTGCCAATAACAGGTGAACCAACATTCACCAACATGAGTGATAACTTAAACTAGATAAATGTAAATACTAATATTAACTGGATATAAACTATACAAAGGCATTATCAAGGTTAGAGTTGTACTTAAGTAAAAAAAAAAAGGAATACAAAGCTAAATTAAATATGAGATCAAAAATTAGAATAAAACTTAAAAAACTTAAACTAAGAAACTTACAAAATTAAATACACAGAATAACTTAAATTATACAAGAAAAAGATTGCAAATGTATAGGAACAAACAGACAAAACTATTATTTAAGAGCTTTTTGACTTAGAATAAAACGCTTGAAGGTTTTCATAGTGTTGTGGTTTATGTCAACATCTGGGTTTGATTTTATCAAGCAATTTATCAAGCAATTTATCTCTTTGCTGAGCCTATTGAGAGGTGAATTTTCTCCTATATTTGTGTTGGAAGCTTTAGTATGGAATAAATGGGTAATGGGATATCTGGGTATTCTATTGGGGACTTTTATTCCAATTTGATTAATCAAGTTAATACAATCTAATTTATTGTGAACTAATTTGTAAAAAAACATAAAATCTTGTACCAGTCGCCGGTCGCGCAGTGTTGTCATTGCGTAGTGTTGAATACGTTGCTCGTATGGACACCGGGGTGATACACCACCGAAGGTATATGCTAGGTGTTTAGTGAAGGCCCTTTGGATGCTTTGTATTCTTTGTGAGTGTACTGCGTAGTGCGGGTTCCACACTACGCTGGCAAATTCAAGGTGACTACGGACTAATGCGTTATATAATACAATTTTTGTTCTTACCAGCCTAAATCCCTTAGTGCTTCTCTTAAGAAATCCTAGTAGCCGTGCCGATTTCGTAACAATGTTATCAATATGGCTTATGAAGTTGAGTTTACTATCCATAGTGATACCAAGATCGCGAACCTCATTCACAGTTTCTAATAATACTCCGTTTATGTTATATGAGACGGCACTGGATTGCTTTTTCCTTGAGAAACGTATGTGGCTACATTTACGTATATTAAGTTTCATGTGATTAAGGTTGCACCAGTGTTCAATTCTATCCAAATCCTCCTGAATTAGGGTAGTATCTTTATTTGAAGTTATAATTTTATAAATTTTAAGATCGTCAGCAAACATTAGATATTTACAATGATAGATTTGGGCGCTAATGTCGTTGATGAACAATAAGAACAAAACGGGTGCAAGATGAGAACCCTGAGGAACTCCTGAGTCAGCATAATATGGATAGGATTCTATATGGATAGGATATGGATAGGTTATATGGATAGGATATGGATAGGTTAATAACGCAATGAATGATGTTGATCTGTCAAAATGAAACCCATTGCTACTGATGGCGTTTTACGTAATTACACTACTGGTTTGAGTTGCAAAAGATCCCCAAGCACTAAAATATGTTTTTTTCCAAACCAACCATCTTCTAGATCAGAAGAATCAAACACTTTGCCTAAACGAAGATTTATGAAGGTTAATTAGATATCATAGACAATTCACCTATAATAAATAGTTCGATAGTTTTTAAGTATGTCCTTAAGCGGGTATCACCGCCACTCGTAAGTCCAATGCACCATAAGTTGAAGCTTTCTAAATCCATATGATTGTGGTACTCTAACTTGCGCTTGACCGCAATCCCGTCTGATGGTAAGCAGAGTAGTGATGCGATCGTTGATGGTAAAGCGCGCTAGTTTATTAAGAGCCTATTCACTTTAGCCTTGAAGACACTCAAATTGTAGTGTGACGGAAACACCGCCGCTGGCAAATTATATAAATACTAAATACTACTAAATTTAGCTGAAGATTTACAAACTTCATTGGACCTTATATCTATAATAAGATAAATAAAGCAATCAATATCTACCCTTTAACGAAAACTCAATGTAAGGAAAATGTTACAAAATATTTACAAAAACTTAATTACGAAGAGACTGAGTTAATACTACATATACCACAGTGATTGACTATTTACCACATACACACACCCTCTTACATTCATACACACATAATCATATCACACAAATAGAGGACACACGTACTGTTCAGTGCTTATTCTTAATTTAATCTAATTTTAAGTTAATTTATTATTTATGGTAAATTACAAAAATATTAATTTTATTTGGTATGATGTTATTTTATTTCATTTCATTAAATTTGATTGATTTATTCTATTTTTGAACATGTAAATTTACAAAGTGTTGACTGTACTCAATGGCTACCTACATATATCTAGTGTCTACTTTTTAAGGGATTGGGCATTGATAACTGAAACACAGGCTTTTGCCTAGTTCGGTTACAGATGTGTAATCCGATTGTAATAATAAATTATAGCCTATAATATATTTTGTGTAACAATGTAAATAATTTCTGAATAAACGTTATTATTATTATATAATTGTTCCAGTCGGTAAAGAGGGAGCAAAACGCATCGTCGTTGAATTAAATCATGCAATTCCCTTGCACACTGATAGAGCAGCGGTGGACTAGTAGTATCGTCCGCGATTTATAAGTTGTAGGCCGTAGGTTAGAACCCTATCAGGCGCTTTAATTTGTGTAAATTATTTCATCACTACTGCTCTCAAAACGGTGCAGTGAAGGAAAACTTCGTGAGACAACCGGCATGTTTTAGAAGCAAAAACTCCAAAGGCATGTGACATTTATCAACCCGCACTGTGCCCGCCTGGGCCGCAGTGGGCCGTAATCTACACGGGTAGATTACGGCCTCTATCTCATCGAGAGGAGGCATGTGTCCTAGGAGTGGGAATATTTTAGGTTGATTATATATTCCTGATTTCTGTCTCAATATGTCAAAAATGCATCTAATTTCTCTATATTTATGAAAAAAAAAAGAAAAGTGTGTTTGTTCCGCTTTCACGCCATAACTACTTCTTTGAAATTTTGTAGGCACAAAGATAGAAGTCCGGATTAAATAATAGAGTAGTTTTTATCCCGGAAGAATCGATATTCCCAAGGAAAATCTAAAAAGGGATATAACCTACCTAAAGCTAGTGCATTATATTTTGACCAAATTTTGAGTGAAATTTATTTTAGGGTAATTTGTTCATTTCATTAGTGTAATGTTTATGTTCGAGTTGAAAAGTTAGTAGTACTTAGTAATCGTTCGACTATTTCTTCGTGTAAACTAAAAAGTATAAAAGCCAGTCTAGTCTTATCCACAGTTTTTATCAAAGCAGAAGGGGAGGCATTTCCAGCAGTGGGGCGCTCTAAGCTAGATTAAATTAGAAGATATAATATGTGTCCCACTACTCTGGATTTTTGCAATGACAATCATTTTTTTTTTATGTAGCAATAGTAGATTTGATTATAGATTACTGAACGACGAACATTTCTTCCTTCTGATCTAATTCAAAGGTTACTGCAGACCATAATTTTGCCCATATAGGTGCAAAGTTCTCATCAATATAAATGAATTAATTCCAAACACAAAGTAGCTACTGTAAACCGTTGGGAATCCCCTAACTGCCCTTCGTCTTCGTCATAAGATCTCTAATGACAATCCCAATTTATCTAGGTATAAAGCTCTTATCAATACAAATTAATCAGGCACAAACACAAGGTAGCTGCTGTGAATCGCTGAGGACTTCCTTCGTTTGTCTCTCGACTCCATCATCAAATCTACTTCAGATCTTCATTATAACCCATATGGGTGCAAAGTCCTCATGAATATAAATGATATAAGTCCAAACACAAAGTAACTACTGTAAACCGTTGAGGAGTACGCGGGACTGACCTTTGTCTTCATCATCAGAGCCTTTATGACAGTCACAACCCATCGAGGTGTAAAGTTCTCATCAATACAAATTAATTAAACGTAAACACAAGGTAGCTGCTGTGAATCGTTGAGGAGTTCTCACGACTGTCTCCCAGCTTCATCATCAGATCTACTCCGTACCTTTATTAAATTGTAGTGTTTTCTAATACATATTGAAAATACTTAGAAATGCACTAGTCACCCCTACGATTTTTGAAAGTTACCCTTGATTTCTCTGGTCTTCCATCATCAGATCTTGACCTGGTAACTATTGGACCACCTGGAAAGTATACCCTTTCAAACAAAAAGAAATTTGAAAATCGATCCAGGTGTCTTAGGGCAATCGGTGAACACACCTACATAAAAAAAAAAGATTACGACGAATTGAGAACCCGCTCCTTTTTTGAAGTCAGTTGATGAAGCGGCCCACCAAGTTGAATATTTTATTGACAGTGGTACGTCAATCTCTACTAGTTTGGTTGGGCTCTTCTGCTTTCTAATCAAGGTCACCAGGTACTTCAGATCTTCGATTATTCTAGTTTTTATATTTTTCCCTTTATGTGACCATTAAACCCTGGCTGTGTACCAAATTTCAGCCCTCTGAGTTTATGGGAAGTACTACTTCTATTTTGATGATCATGAGTGAGTGAGTGTCGAAAACACGGAAATTTACTTTCGCTTAACTTCAGAACTGGATGAGCTACAGACTTGAAATTTTAGATTTGAAGTGTGTTAATACAGCTTACTGGATAACCAAAATTTCAGCCTTCTGGTACTATCCAGAGGTTCTTAATTAGGGGCCTGAAAATGCAGCGAAATGGTTCGGGTAAAGATGGTACGGCAGTGTTTGCTTCGCGCTCGACTTGGCGAGGGCACTGCCGTGCCCTCAGATACCGTGATTGATATTCAAAACACTGATAATAACTCGTGCACTATGAATTATGACGAAATATTGCCGAATAGTCCGATATTAGGTACTCAATTATTAGTCTTAAGATTTTAACACATTTAGGGCACTCTTGAGTTGGATAACACTTTCAATTGTTTGTTGTCATTACTGCAGCACTTTGATGGTAGAAATCTGCTGATATTTACCTTAATACATTTTTAATATATTGTGATGGTATATATTTTTGAATACGGAGCTGTTATTAAATGAGTGTTCACCTATTGGCGCCATCTAGCTATCTGATTTCCTTCTCAGTGGTAGTCAGTTAGGAAATGCCGGCTCCATCTAGTTTAAAAAAAATATGACGTGTACAAGTGATCACGATCAGTGATCCTACTTCCATAATAAGCGATTTCATTTCATTTTATTTCACTGCTGCGCTGAGTGTCGCGGTTTCGATTCCCGCACGGAGCAAATATAACCTACAATATTAGTAAATGTTTCGAGTCTGGCTGTTTGTTTATGTGAGTTTTATATGTTTGTAAACGCATAGACGACGACGATATAGGAGAAATTCCTCGTTCGGGCAAAGTTTTTGTTCAAAGTTGGTGTGTAAAGTTGGTGCTGGTAGTTGTAACCGAAAGTTCAACCATCAAGTCGTCTGGCTCCAGAGATCTAAAATTCATACGTTGTGGCCATTTGGGAGCAAGCAGGACAAGCAGTAACGTCGGTGTCGTTCCCGCGCTGTGCTCGGGAGTGACGTGAGTCGGTCGGTAATTCGGGATCGATGGTATAATCAGCGGTTCGACTGAGTCGGTGGCTCGCGGTAGCGGTAGTCACGCAGTGTGGCGCGCGCAGCTTGCGCGGGCGCGTGTGTCACGGGAAGTGCGAGCGATGTGATGATCGATCGAAGTGAGTTGTGCTCTATTTTGATGAAGATAATAAATATTGTTACCAAGTTACTGTGTGACGATTGTGACGAAGGACAAGCTGTGAAAGTGTAAATAGATAGTTAATTGTTTGTTTGTAAGAGGTATATCTGTGACAAGATATTCATTACAAGTAATATAATGATGATAAATTGATCGTGACAAAAAACGAACTTATAACTAAGGTAAAGTATTTACCTAGGACGATAAATTTGAGAGTTTCTGTAGGCATAATCTTTTGATCTAACCAATCTAAGTAAAATTCTCGTTTAGCTCTCATTTAACAGAAAGAATGCCCGTCTATTATTTTACACAATTTTTCAAAAAAATATTCTACTAACTTTTATACCATAAATTAAAAAAAATATGACAAATCCTCCAATTTTTAGAAAAAATATTTTGAACGTGATGGGTCTGGAACTTTATGAACTGTTTTTGAAAAATTGTACAAAATAATTTTTGATCTTAGTTTGTAAATACATATGCAAGTATGTTTTATATTAGTTTAGTTATGTACATGTTTTATTATCCTGAACGTATCTTCTTTCAAATAAAGAAATAATTATTAAAATCGGTTCACACAATCCAAAATTACCAATGGGTTACTGAAAATTCAACATGAACATAGCTACATAAAACGTCTAATTTGCATAAATTCGTAAACCCCGACAAATAGCGCTATATATACCTAGATATGTACTTTGGATTACTTTACGCTGTTAAGATTTTTCTAGAGTTGATGGGGTAGGCTCCCGACCCCATCGGGGTCCCGACACCCGACCGTCGCGTCGGGACGAGTTTGAGGTATTAGATAACGTAGAATATCGGTAACATTTATTTAGTACTAGCTTTCCGCCCGCGGCTTCGCCCGCGTGGAGTTCGGTTATATCGCGCTTTTTAGATTTCCCTCGGGAACATCCAATTTTTCCGGGATAAAAGGTAGCCTATGTTCTTTCTCGGGGTCTAAAGATTGTCTTTGCCAAATTTCATCAAAATCGGTTGAGAGGTTTAAGCGGGAAAGCGTAACAGACAGACAGACAGACAGACAGACAGACAGACCGACAGACAGACAGACAGAGTTACTTTCGCATTTATAATATTAGTATGGATTAGTATTATTTATCATTTTGTAAAATAGTAGCCAAGTCTCAATGGAGCTATTTGGCGGGAAAGCGTAACAGACAGACAGACAGACAGACAGAGGTACTTTCGCATTTATAATATTAGTATGGATTTATAACCCTTAATAATTAGAAAAAATAATTACTTAATTGATAATTTATTGATATCTTTCAAAACTATATGTATTTTTATTACCCGACTACGGCAAAGCAAAAGGAGGGTTATGATTTTGACAGGCCATGTATGTATGTATGTATGTTCATCTGTTCCCTCGTAACTTCTAAACTACTTATCAGAATTCGACAAATGACATATCATTAGAAGCGTCTTAATTATTTGCTGGTCATAGGCTATATGGGGTTTCACAAAATCCAATGTGGCGCCCTCTAGGGGACAAAACATACAGACTAAAAAAATAAGGTTAAGATAAATATGCCGTGTTTGGTATCATTTGAAAGCGCTTTACTTGAATATATATATATTGCTAGCATTTGCTTGTGACTTTACCTGTATTCATGGGCTGGTTGCATATAATTCACATCTTTTCGTTCATAGCTTCTTTACTACTTAACAGAATAAGACCACTGCAGTACCATTAGAAGGGCCTTGATATTATGTTGGTTATGAGCTACAAAGGTTGTCACCAAATTTAGTATTGCGCCCTCTAGCGGACATAAAGTTCTATGTTAATATAAAATTAAAATAAATAAAAGTACCGTGTTTGCTCTTTCACGTGTACCACGTGAAAGAGCTGCACGAGTACTTTATGCTTGTACATAATTACAACAATACTTTAATGATGTTAAATATGAGCGATAAGAGTAAAGCGCTGATCATGGGAACTGTGAATCGCTTTATGCAATGTAGAGCAGTGTGAACATTAATAGAATATGTAATGTACTAATGAAAACGACATAAGCTGGGAGTAACCCCACGCGGTGAAGGCGGAAACAGTTTGATAACGGGCTAAAACTCCCATAAAAATGTCCTCTGCACTAAATGCCTTCGGGCTTATGTTGTTATATGTGCGTGTAGATGTAATATGTCAAGTACCTAGTTTTTAGTTCATCAGTTTAACTTTTGTTAATATTATGCGCCACAAATACACTTTAACACCAAAGTAGTACAAATAATAAAAAGTAAAAAAACTAAAACCCAACTACGACAAAAAACGACGCTGAAAAAGTATAAAACAAGATTTTCAGAATACTGAACTGTTGCTAATGTAGTTGCAAGTAAATGTAAACACAGTAGACTACCAAGTTGCCTTCGTTGTAAATTGACAATAATGTCATGCAATACTATTCTGAAGTAAGTATGCAATATTCACTCTGTAGAGATAAATTTTCATGTTTGGAAAAGCGTAGTCACACGTTACATATACCTACCTACTGTAGCACCTTGACAACGTGTGACTACGCCTTTCCAAACATGAAAATTTATCTCTACAGAGTGAATATTGCATACTTCAGAATAGTATTGCATGACATTATTGTCAATTTACAACGACGGCAACTTGGTAGTCTACTGTGTCCATTTACTTGCAACTAACTACATTAGCAACTTTGTTCAGTTCAGTATTCTGAAAATCTTGTTTTATATTTTTTCAGCGTCGTTTTTTTTCGTAGTTGGGTTTTAGTTTTTTTACTTTTTATTATAGCGTTAAGTGAAAATGAAATTTATTAAAAAACATAGAACAATAATGAATGTACAAAAAGTCTGTTGGTATAGTAATAAAAATCTTAATAATAACAATCGTAAAATCTAACTTATTGTAGTCTAACATATATTATAAATCTATAAAGGAATGATCTAAAACTACTGTTGGGACCACCCGAACTAGGTTTATTTAAACCTGTGTTTCAGGCTGTCATATAAAAAGATATTTGATGGCTATAATATAATAATAATAAACTTATTATGACAAAAGTATTTAAGACTAAGCAATGAAAAACTGTCCTATAAACTTAAATAATACATTACCTCTACTTATTCACTAAGTATATAACTTACTAAACTACTCACTTTAATTTACTACCTCTAGCATTTTTTCCGTATCTGTGTAACTGAGTGTTTGTAGATATTCAGTTAGCATCACACAACATTTATTTGAGCTTTCACTGTATATCTTTAGCAGTTTGTTACATTTGTTATTTAAATATGGTCCGAGAAATAAATAAAATCTGTTAGTAAAAGCATGTTTCGTCCGTGAGTTAGTGCAAACTAAATCCTTTCTTCTCTTGCCAGAAGGTACAAGGCTAAAACCAATATCAGCGTGCTGGAGTAGTACTATATTCAAAATAAATAACTGGCGTACTGTTAGCACTTTGCATTCACTGTAAAGCTGGTGAGTGGGAAATCTGAAAGGACGAAAACTAGCGACCTTCAGGATTGCTCTTTGGGCTCGTTCCAAGGGCAGAAGTATAGTTTTAGGGGCACCACCCCAGGAGCTAATACAATAGGTAAGAATGGACTGACACAAAGCCATATACACTTGCCGAATTAAAGTAAAGTCTGCTATGTTGCGCAATTTTTTAAAAACGTATATTAATTTACGTACTCTAGTACATAATAAGTCAACATGTTTACGGAAGTTAAGATTATCATCAATTGTGACACCTAGATATTTTATATGGTCAGTTTTTTGCAATGTAGGGCAAGTGCAAGCTGTGTCAGCGGACATACTCATATGACAATCGTGAGCATAAATGTGAAGGTTAGTAGTGCATATGTTAGTATTTCTCATAGTAAATAACATGTAAGTAATTAGTTTTATCTGAATTTAGTGTCAGTAGATTATTATGAAGCCTTTTGTGCTAGTGCATAGACCTCATCTTTAGATTTACCTGAAAACACGAGAGCTGTATCATCAGCATAAGACATTATGACACCGTTTTGAAGTGACAGGCTGCTTAACTCGTTTTTATAGATTAAGAAGAGGGTAGGGCCCAAAATACTACCCTGAGGTATTCCGAAATCACTATTTTTTAGGGCAGAACTTTTGTGCTGACCAATTTTCACACACTGGTGTCGATCACTAAGATAGTCAGAAAGTAATTTTAATTGTGTTCCTCTTATTCCAATCTTTTCCAGTTTGTGCAATAATATGGAACAAGAAATGGTGTCAAATGCTCTGGCAAGGTCTAAGAAGATCCCAATTGTGAACATGCCGTTATCCAGATTAGAACAAATGAGATTTGTCAATTTATGAACTGCTTGGTTAGTTGACCTTTTTGGCCTAAACCCAAATTGTTGATCAGAGAATAAATTGTTCTTTTCAAGATAATTAATTAATCTAGTGTTTATGATTTTTTCCAAAATCTTTGAAAGGCCTGTTAATACTGCAATGGGTCTATAATTAGTGACACTGTTTTTGTCCCCAGCTTTAAAAACTGGGCTTACGACAGCTTTTTTTAAGCAGATTCGGAAATAATCCTTTACTTAGGCATAAGTTGAAGATGTGTGTTAATGGCGGTGCAATAAGGTGTTTGAATCGTTTTAGTACGATATTGGGGATGTTATCCCACCCAACAGCACATACGTCTTTTAGCCCATCTATTAGACATAACACTTCCCGGGGTGTATAAGTATATGTAACATAATATAGATATTTGTTTTAACCTATTATTATTGGTTATCTTCATTCCCACTCCATCCACTCACATGATCCTTTCCCCTTGAAATTAAGTTACTCGTTTTCCTACTTATAATCATAACAAAAACATAAAAACAAACTCAATAATTATAGATAGTGTTACGGGCTAGGGGTACTTAAACACCGGTTAAGGATTACGAAGTTTATTGGCAACGAAGGTACAGTTGATTGTAGGCAATGACAAGTAGAACGTAGCTGATGTCGTACCGAAGTCTTCTCTTACGTCCACGAAGTCCGTGTCGTAAACACACAATAACTCTACGGATGTTACTTCTCGTAGTACTCACAGTTCTCGTTACAGTTGTCGCAGTAGGTATTCTCAAAGATCGCTTCTTAACTGTCGCTGTTTTCGTATCGCTAGTCAAGTGTAGACTGACTCTGCGCCGGCCTCACGGCGCTATATATAGGCCAGCTGATCGAACATTCCAGAATCCTCTAGGCGTAATAATAATACTGCATAACTTCGAGGTCACCGGCCAAGTAAGTACCTACGATAATTCCCGGAAACGGATTTCTGGAAATTTCGATGTCGACACTTTGTTGACAAAACTGTTGAGACCTGTACCATTCGATAGGCCATCCTAAGTCTAGTAATGCGTTTTTACATTGTGCTTAGAAAATGTCTAGATCTGGAGAAATAGGACTTAAAAGTGACACACTGCATGTCACGCGATATTGAACCTTATGCCATCGACATAAGGTCCATTCGTAACATTGCCCCCTTCTTAGTCATGCTCGTCCCGAGCATGATTTGATCCATAATAGCGAGCTAGGCGGTCTACTTGTACGATCTTCAGCTTCCCTCTAGGCCCTTTCTTAATCCTCTAGGTGACATCGTTTATTCTGGTTACTATCGTGTACGGACCCTCCCATTTGGCTTGGAACTTTGGACTCTTTCCTTTTCTTCTAATGGGATTATGTAACCATACTAAAGTTCCCTCTTCAAATCCGGGCACGTTAGCTTTGCGGTCGTATCGGATCTTCATCTTCTCACTGGTTTTCAGACCATTCTCTCTCACTAGCTCATGTATTCCATCTAATTTACGCCGCAGGTCGGCCACATAGTCGACGGCTAGGATAGGAGTATCGGGAGGTGTTCCGGTTAGTGCATCTATGGGTAGTCTAATTTCTCGGCCGAAGTTGACTTTCGCCGGTGTGCAATTTGTGCTGTCATGTGTTGCTGAGCGGTATGACATTAAAAAGAGTGGAATGTATTGGTCCCAATCCCTTTGATGTTCTTCCACTACTTTGGCCAAATGATTCTCCAACGTCTGATTGAATCTTTCGACCATTCCATCTGACTGTGGGTGATACGGTGTTGTACGAGTCTTATGTATCCCGAGTAGTTGGCAAACCTCTTGAAATAGTGAAGACTCGAAGTTTCTACCCTGGTCAGAGTGTAACTCCAAAGGAATGCCAAATCGACAGAACACCTCGTGAACTAGCTTTCTGGCGACTGTATGAGCTTCCTGGTTAGGTACTGCAAAAGCTTCTGGCCATTTGCTGAAATAGTCTTGCATGACGATGATATACCTATTCCCTTCTTCAGTAACAGGGAATGGCCCAGCTATATCGACAGCAACTCTTTCCCACGGTGCACCAACATTATACACTTTCAGCCGACCTCTGGCCCTCGTTTGCGGTCCCTTTACTGAGGAGCAGGCTACACATTTTCTACACCAGTCCTCTACGTCTTCGCGGCAATGCACCCAATAGAATCTTTTCCTCACCTTCTCCAGGGTTCTCTTTACTCCTAGATGTCCTCCAGATACTCCGTCGTGCACCTGTCTTAGCACTGACGCGACTTTATCGCAGGGGATAACTATCTGTAAGGTGACTTCCTGCCCACTGGGTGATTCCCATTTCCTCTTGAGGACTCCATTATCAATTATGAGGCTGTCCCATTGAGCCCAGTAACTTTTTACTGTTGGGCTAAGCGCTGATATTTCACTCCAAGTGGGCCTTTGGCCACGTTTCTTCCATTCGATTACTGTCTTCAAGTCACCATCTTCCTTTTGTGCGTCTTCCAATGATTGATTATCCCAGTCTTCATCCAAAGCGTTAACCTGGATAATCCTTACGTTCTCTTCCTGTTTGTCACAATGTCGGCCCTTACTTCCTGAAGTAACCTGGCGACGGCGGTCCTTTTGTCTTGCCTTTTTCTCGAGGCGCTTCTTCTTACGGGCCTCGTCCTCGACTTCCTTGTCCCGGCTTCCGTCTGCCTCACTCGTGATACTGTTATAATGGGGGCTACATGTCGACCAGCCAGTACTCGCCCCATCGCCCTGGCTGTTCCTAGTTTAAATCCTCGGCTTCCACCTGTCTCCCAGAAGTGCTTCTTCCCTTAGCCTTCCTGGGACAATTGATCCGAATATGCCCTTTTTCACCGCACTCATAGCATGTTGGCCCTTGTCGGGGTTTCATTTGTGCGGTTACCTCACAAATACGGTGGTGTGGTCGGCCATCTTGGCGTACTGCTTCCACCTCCAGAGCGTGTGTCAAGGCTGCCTTCAGAGTCTGATGGTGCCCCAGACGAACCGCAGCCCTGACTTCCGCATCTCGAATTCCATCAGTAAAAGCTTGCACCGTAGTAGCATCAATTGCTCCCGGCGTTGAAGCATACGCCCTCCGAACAATACGTTCTATTTCCGATGCCCATTGTTACAAACCCTCACTGCTTTTCTGTGTGCGGTCGCGGAGTTGAGCCCTGTAGACATGTTCCAGGTGTTTCTCTCCATATCTAGACTCCAACGCTTCTAACAGACAGGCTAGGGTATTGCAATCGCCGGAAATATTTTCGAGGATTTGGACCGCCTCACCACGCAGAGCAAGCGTAAGGGCGGTTACGGCTTGATCGTCGTCCCAATTGTTGCCTTTTGCGACCTTTTCAAACTGTAGACGGAAGGCCACCCATGACGTTGTCCCGTCAAAATGAGGTACCTTGAAAGTCGGCAAAGCACTGGGTACCGGTACCACACCTTTAATAACGCCTTTTTGTACCTTCTCCTGCAAAAATTCTACTTCCTTCCCAAACTCCATGATGGTACTGTTTAATTTCTCCATACGAGCTTCTTGCTGGTCCATGCGGGCATCTTGTTGTGCTGTTTTTATTTTAAGCTCGTTGACCTCTTCTTTGGTTGTTTCCCACTTTTCATTAAGTTCTAATACTAATTGCTGGGATTTTGCCTGGGATTCTGCTACACTTTTAATGATTTGTTCCTGGGTTACGGCCTGAGATTGTTGTATTTGTGCCTGGATTTCTGCCTGGGATTTTGCCTGAGATTGTTGTATTTGTGCCTGGAGTTCTGCCTGGGATTCTGCTATACTTTTAATCTGTGCCTGGGTTGCTGCCTGGGATTGTTCTATACTCAGCTTTATTTGCGCCGTCAAGTGAGCCAGTAACGCCGAAAAATCGGATCCGCTGGCTCTGGGAATAGTGGTTGTAGTAGGCGCATTCACATTCGTCGGTGTTACGGCGGCCGCATCTACTTCGGGTGCAGGGACACCAACCGATTCTTCCTCTTGACGCGCCAAATCCATCGCTGCTTGTCGTCGCGTGCGAACCCTTTCGTCTTCCCTTGGCGTGACCGGCATCCCACTTCTGACACCAATTGTTACGGGCTAGGGGTACTTAAACGCCGGTTAAGGGTTACGAAGTTTATTGGCAACGAAGGTACAGTTGATTGTAGGCAATGACAAGTAGAACGTAGCTGATGTCGCACCGAAGTCTTCTCTTACGTCCACGAAGTCCGTGTCGTAAACACACAATAACTCTACAGATGTTACTTCCGTAGTACTCACAGTTCTCGTTACAGTTGTCGCAGTAGGTATTCTCAAAGATCGCTTCTTAACTGTCGCTGTTTTCGTATCGCTAGTCGAGTGTAGACTGACTCTGCGCCGGCGTCGCGGCGCTATATATAGGCCAGCTGATCGAACATTCCAGAATCCTCTAGGCGTAATAATAATACTGCATAACTTCGAGGTCACCGGCCAAGTAAGTACCTACGATAATTCCCGGAAACGGGTTTCTGGAAATTTCGATGTCGACACTTTGTTGACAAAACTGTTGAGACCTGTACCATTCGATAGGCCATCCTAAGTCTAGTAATGCGTTTTTACATTGTGCTTAGAAAATGTCTAGATCTGGAGAAATAGGACTTAAAAGTGACACACTGCATGTCACGCGATATTGAACCTTATGCCATCGACATAAGGTCCATTCGTAACAATAGGTATTTGGGGCCAACGCACAAATCGTGTGGCGCCAAACAAAACACCTATATTATGATTATACATAATATATTATATTTTGGGAACCGACTCCTCAATAACCAACATGGTCGTGTTATATAATACAGTATACCTATTACTTATTGGATGATTAAAGTTTATTTATATATTTATTGGAATCTCCAACAAAAGATACATAAACACAATAAAAAATTACAACAATAGAGGAAGGCTCTTTTACGTGTGCTCCTTCAGATACAGAAGATCACAGCAGTGTAAACATGATACAAATATTTGATAATGATGAGTGCAAATTGTAAAATTAGAAACATAAAACTAAATTAACATTTTCTTCATTTTCATTTTCATTTTCTCGGTGGTACAACAACATCAACATCAACAACATTAGTTACCACCCACCAGACAAAGTCTTGCCGCCAAGCGATTCATCGTGTTCCGGCATGATGTCTGGTGAAGCCGTACGGAGGACGGGTCTGAGCAGTTGTGTTGCGATGTGTGTCGGGTACGATGTGCCTAATGTTGTTGTGTCGGGAGTTTGGTCGTGGAGGGTCTCCAGATCATCCTCTGGCGCAGCATCGTTGGTCGTGTTGTTGGGTTAAACGTTGCATCACCTCGCTCAACTGCCGTCTTCCTTCCTATTCACTCAGTTTTTTTGAGTGAATAGGCTTAATAAGCTAGTGCGCTTTACCATCAATGATTGCATCACTGCTTACCATCAGGCGGGATTGCAGTCAAGCACTAGTTTATAATTATTAAAAAAAAAAAAACATAAAATCAACATCATCAAAATTAAATATTCATATTATTATAAATAATATACTTAGGCAAGATAGAAATGAAAATTGCAAAAATAAAAATTTAATACCAATTTAAATTCGGGGAAAACATTGAAATAATATGAGATTTGTTGTCAAGATTAAGCATTTAAGTTACAATTGTGGTAAAATCATAGATGTAGGATTTCATTGCTACGCAATATATCTATGGGTAAAATGATAATAAATATAATTGTAAACTTGGATATTTTGCGGTGGTTAAATTCTTTTTGTATTTCGAAATGGGCAGGTCACAACGCTTTGCCAACTCATTGTACCGCCTGCAGAGTCTGAGGGCGGCGTTACGGCGGAACTCAGACATGTAAAAATACAGAAGCTCTTAAACATCACAAAAATAAAAAATACAAACCTACCTATTACATTATTTTGAAAACTTTATTAATTTGCATGCTATTGCAGTACAGTCAACAGTTACACAAGTCGTGGTGGCCTAGTGGTTAAAACACCAGCCTCTCAAGTACGAGTGCACGGGTTCGATTCCAGGTCAGGCAAGTACCAATGTAACTTATCTAAAGTTATATGTACTTTCTAAGTATATCTTGGACAACATTGACTGAAGGTGAGGGAAAACATCTTGAGGAAACCTGGACTTTTAAGTCTGAAATCGCCAACCCACATTGAGCAAGCGTGGTGATTATGCTCAATCCTTCTCTGTATGAGAGGAGACTTGTGCCCAGCAGTGGGACAATAAAAAAAGGTTGATGATGATGATTGCAGTACAGAGGGATTAAGTGGAGGTTATACTACTTTTTCACTTTTTAAACCTCTGTAAACCTAGGAAAATTAAAATTTCGCGTAAAAAGAATACAATTATTTATTTTAGAAAAGTTAAACATATTGTCTAGCGTTATGTAAAGATAGAAACGTGACTTTAATAAGTGGTTCCATAAAAAAAAAAAAATTATATAAAGATGACACTCAATCGCTTTTTAAAACGTGAACCCTGAAGAAATTTCATGGTTAAACTATGTAAAAATTATACCAAAAGATAAGCTACATTATTTTTAGACCTTGGTGAAAACACATTTTATAATTTCCTTTTTATTGTTTTCCAAGAAACAATTAAGTATACAATACAAAATGTAGCGTTCAAGAGTTTACAATGATCGGCCAGTGCCCGCCGAGGCATCCTCGAGGTTGGATGCACGCCGTCTTTTACAATGATCGGCCAGTGCCCGCCGAGGCATCCTCGAGGTTGGATGCACGCCGTCTTTTACAATGATCGGCCAGTGCCCGCCGAGGCATCCTCGAGGTTGGATGCACGCCGTCTTTTACAATAATAATAATAATAATAATAATCTGAATCCTCTAAGCACACTATTGGAGGATTCAGGTCTAGGCTATCGGTTGAGGAGAGGTGGTCAGGTTATATCGCACCTCCTCTACATGGATGACCTGAAACTTTTTGCTCCCAACAATTCACAACTGAAGGAGCTACTGAAAATTACTGAAACTTTCAGTAGCTCCATCAGGATGGAATTTGGTGTGGACAAATGTGCGGTCATGCATGTAAAGCGAGGAGAGATTATGGAATCCGTGGGAACCCAACTCACTGGTTCCATAAACTTTAGAGCCCTCTCCGCATCCGAAACCTATAAGTATTTGGGTATGTCGGAAGCATTGGGTATCAATGTTACTGACATGAAGCAATCGTTGAAAGAACGCTTCTTTGGCCGCCTGAAAAAAGTACTTAATAGTCTTCTATCAGGCGGAAACAAGGTGCGCGCTTTCAACGGTTGGGTCATGCCGGTATTGATGTACTCTTTCGGCATACTCAAATGGACTCAAACCGAACTTGACGCCCTGGATCAGAGGGTCCGTACGCTGCTGACTGCAAATCGATTGCATCACCCACGGTCATCGGTTATGAGGCTGTATATCCCGCGAAAATGTGGAGGTCGGGGCTTTTTAAACGCCAAGACCCTCCACAATCGCGAGGTATGCAGTCTCAGAGAATATTTTCTAGAAACCGACGTGGGGATGCATCGAGATGTGGTTGCGGCTGACAAGGGCCTCACTCCGCTCTCCTTGGCTAAAGAGAACTGGCGTAAACCAGTAGTGCTTGACACAAATGATCGCTTGGAGGTATGGAAGAGCAAAGAGCTTCACGGACGCTTCTTCCGAGCCCTACACGGGCCGGATGTAGATTTTCAAGCGTCCGTCGCCTGGCTACGTTTCGGTGACCTCTTTGGGGAAACCGAAGGTTTTGTCTTTGCAATTATGGACGAAGTTATGATGACGAACAATTACCGGAGATTCATTGTGAAAGACGGCACAGTTGACATCTGTCGGGCATGTCACCGGCCGGGAGAATCAATTAGACACATTATTTCCGGGTGTTCTCGTCTAGCTAACGGAGAGTACTTGCATAGACACAACCTTGTAGCCAGGATAATTCACCAGCAACTTGCTCTTAAATACAAACTTGTGGAATCGGAGGTGCCGTACTACAGGTATATGCCCGACCCAGTTCTCGAAAATGGCCATATCACATTGTACTGGGATCGATCCATCATCACTGACAGGACTATTGTTGC
Source organism: Sesamia nonagrioides (assembly GCA_017933935.1). NCBI lineage: Eukaryota > Metazoa > Arthropoda > Insecta > Lepidoptera > Noctuidae > Sesamia > Sesamia nonagrioides. The sequence goes on from JADWQK010001233.1 coordinate 110,188, forward strand.
CAATAAGCCTGATATAGTGCTGGTGGATCGATCAGAGCGGCGTGCAATGATTGTTGACATAACCATTCCACATGATGAGAACCTCGTGAAAGCTGAGAAAGATAAACAAATCAAGTATCTTGATTTGGCTCACGAGGTTGTCGACATGTGGGAAGTGGATTCAGCAATCATTGTACCGATAGTCGTGACAGCCAATGGCTTAATAGCCAAGAGCCTCGACCAACACCTCAGGAGGCTCTCGTTAGGCAGCTGGATCAAGGGCTTGATTCAGAAAGCGGTACTGCTGGACACGGCTCGCATAGTCAGGAAGTTCCTCTCTCTGGAGCCCTGACCGCCGGTAGCTTGGACCCTGTTCCCGATACCGGTGGGCTACTATTTTTTTTATATTTTTAAATGTTTTTTTTATTTATTTATATATAAATATTTAAAAATGTAAAAAATATGTACATATAGAATAATAATAATAATAATAATTTATTTCCAAAAAGCTTATTACTATTACACATGACATGTGGCAATAATTTCAATTAAAATATGAGAGTTTAGCGTCTGTAGCCGAACTAGGCATAGCCTGTATTTCGGCTATCAGCACCATTCCCCTCGTGAACTACAACAAGAATGTGCCAATCAAAAGGCATATACAATTACATTAGTGCTGTGTAAAATACAGAATAATAAAGAACAATAAAATAATAATAATTGATTAAAATGATAAAAAAATATACAAAATTATAATTTTTGAGTAATTTAGAAATTAATTTGAAAAAAATAATTAATTAATTTGAAAAAATAATTAATTTGAATACATCGATTAAATGGAATAAGTTGATTACATGCATATATATGTTTTTTATTGCATGGCTGTGTGAGTGGCTTACGTATATGATAATGTGTGTGTATGTGTGTTTGAGTAAATATGCAGTGACATGTGGATATGAGTGTGAATGTAAGTGATGAGTGTGTAGGTGAGCTGTGTAGTAGTTTTATCTTTGTTTTCCGAGCTCTTCACTGAACAGTATTCCTAAAGAGGTACGTATATTAATTGTTCCGTCTCCTCGTAGTTTAAATTCTGTAAGAATTGGGATACTTTAATTTTGCATTGTTTTGTAGTCAATGTGTATATATTTATTGATTTGTTAATTTTATTGTAAAGGAAAGGGCCTAGAAATCTTAGAAATCTTTTACCAAAGGTTGTTTTAAGAGTACTTATGTAGTCGCATACATGATGTTTACGCCGTTTCTGTAGTAACACCGGGTTGTAGGGCTGTTTTTTATGTTCATGTAGGACAGTTTTAAGTATGTACAGTTGTCTTACAGTCAAAACCCCGCACAACTGGAACAGTGTGCAAGTGGGAAAGCGCATTGGCTTGAATGTGCTTACCTTGAGTATAGCTCGCTGAGCGACCTCAGCTGACTTTAAGGTGGTTTTGCAGATACCTCCCCAGGAGGAGAGGCAGTAGGTAAGGAGCGACTGACAAAGAGCCTGATATATTCGCTTCAGCAGCGGAGGGTCTGCGACATGACGTAGATTTTTAAACACGTATATTAATTTACGCACTCTATTGCAAAGAGTTTTGACATGTTCTTTAAAATTTAGATTTTGGTCTAAAGTGATACCAAGGTACTTCAAAGTGAAAACGCGTTCTAAAGGTGAACATGAGCAACTATCCGCAGAATTGCAACCATGAGAAACAATTCTTAGGTCATCGCGAATACCCACCGCCTGTCTAATGCTGAAACAAATATACTTGGTTTTGTCCACATTCAAAGTAAGCACATTTTTCTGCAGCCATCGCTTAGTCATATCAAAACCATTCTGTGCGTCAGCGAAAACCTCCTCCCAACTATCACCCGCAAACACCAACGCGGTGTCATCCGCGAAAGAGATAATTTCGCCTTTAGTGAGTTTAAGACAAGTAAGCGTATTTATATACACAAGGAAAAGGGTGGGCCCCAATATACTTCCCTGTGGCACACCATGTGTAATTGGAAGGTAAGTGCTTTTGTATTTGCCCACTCGCACACACTGGGTTCGCCCAGAGAGGTAACTTTTGAAAAGTTCCAGCTGGGCGCCCCTGATGCCCAGAACTTCTAATTTTTTGAGTAAGAGTGAGATAGAAATCGTATCAAAAGCCTTTGCCAGGTCAAGAAAAATAGAAAGACATTTTTTCCCTTTATCCAAGTTAGAGCTAAGAAAATCAACTAATTTATTTACTGCCTGTTCTGTAGATTTTCCGTGCCTAAACCCGAATTGGTTCACTGAAAGCAGATTATTTTTTTCGAGATATTTAACTAGACGGTTGTTAATAATTTTTTCTAGAATTTTAGAAATTGCTGGTAGTATAGATATGGGCCTGTAGTTATTTATACGACTCTTGTCTCCACTTTTATAGATCGGGCAGACTTCTGATCGCTTTAAGGAACAAGGAAATACTCCAGTTCTCAAACAATCATTGAAGATTTTATTCAAGGGGTGTACAAGGATGTGTCTATGTTGTTTCAAGAAGCCACTGCTGATACTATCCCATCCCGGTGCACTATCTTTTTTCAGGCCCATGATAAGATGTCCAATCTCGTCATGGTCTGTCTCAATTAAGACGAAAGAATTGGGGACATTTAGTGTTTCGTCTTGAACATTACATAATAAAGGTTCGGAAAGAATATTTTGTTGACTAATTTTGTTAGCCAGTGACCCACCCACATTTATGAAATAACTATTTGCTTCATGGAGTGATTGATCTGGAGATGATGATAGAGTTAGGAGATCTTCATGGTGTTGTTTTGTTTTTGTTGTGTGTGTAATGTTTTTGATTACTTTCCATAATTTTTTATTGTCATTCTGCGCTTCAATGATTTGATTTTTTTCATGCGCCCTTTTTAACCTTCGCAACAGTGAATTACAGAAATTTCTATAACGTTTGTAGGTAATATTTAAGACTTCATTATCTGGATCGCTGTTTGCCTTTTTGTGTAGTTGGTCTCTGTTTTGCATGCAACGTAATAGTCCTGGAGTTATCCAGGGCTTAATGATTTTTTGGCGTCTAGAGAGTGTTACGACTTTTGTGTTCTTTTCTATTAGTTTTTGTAAGCATTGTGTTAGATAATTTAGAGCAGTATTAGGGTTTTCTGATTGATAAATGGGATCAAAGTTAATATCTGAAATATTTTGTGCTAATGTTTTGTCGTCAATGATGGCCTTTGTTGTAGTTGCATGTTGTCGTGGTTTTTTTAAATTTAAGCAGAATAAAACGGGATGATGATCTGTGAGTGTTGCATTAGGGACTATAGTTTTGGAGGAGGCCCTAGTTTTTATGAGCACATGGTCTAAGCATGTTTGGTGTGCGCTGCGTGTTACCAAGGTGTGTGCTGGCAGCAGGCCGTGCGAAGCAGCTAAGGTTAGATAGCGTTCCCCTTCCGATTTAATTTTGATAGAGTTTATTGCCAGATTCATGTCTCCTATAACAACAATGTGCTCAAAGGAAGACACGGTCTGCAGAATATTATCCAACGACAAGAGGAAAGGCTCTATTTTAATGTAGGAAGGCGATCTGTATAGGGCCAATATTGCAATTTGTTTTCCAACGGTGGCTAGTAGGCAATTACTTTCATGGCATGTAGGTTCAATTATAGTAAGATTAATGTTTTCCTTATAGTATATTACTATTCCGTCATTTTGTATTGGATTTATATTTGTTGCTACATGAGAATAACCAGATAGGTGAGGGATTACTGTTTCACTTTTTAGCCAACAACAATGATCGGCCAGTGCCCGCCGAGGCATCGTCGATGTTGGATGCACGCCGTCTTTTCCGGGAAAATTCCCTCGCGTTTATAGGTGCGTGTGTAGGTGCTGTGTGAACACTACAGACCTTGTCTCTGTGTAGGTGCTGTGTGAACACCACAGGCCTTGTCTCTGTGTAGGTGCTGTGTGAACACCACAGACCTTGTCTCTGTGTAGGTGCTGTGTGAACACCACAGGCCTTGTCTCTGTGTAGGTGCTGTGTGAACACCACAGGCCTTGTCTCTGTGTAGGTGCTGTGTGAACACCACAGGCCTTGTCTCTGTGTAGGTGCTGTGTGAACACCACAGACCTTGTCTCTGTGTAGGTGCTGTGTGAACACCACAGGCCTTGTCTCTGTGTAGGTGCTGTGTGAACACCACAGGCCTTGTCTCTGTGTAGGTGCTGTGTGAACACCACAGACCTTGTCTCTTTGTAGGTGCTGTGTGAACACCACAGGCCTTGTCTCTGTGTAGGTGCTGTGTGAACACCACAGGCCTTGTCTCTGTGTAGGTGCTGTGTGAACACCACAGGCTTTGTCTCTGTGTCCCGGGTTGCAGCCCGCACATTTTTTTTTATAAATTTTAACCTAGCGCTTGACCGCAGTCCCGCCTGATGGTAAGCAGTGATGCGATCATTAATGGTAAAGCGCTCTAGTTTATGAAGAGCCTATTCACTCTAGTCTTGAAGACATTCAAATTGTAGTGTGACGGTCACACCGCCGCAGGCAAATTGTTCCAGTCCCTTGATGTACGCGGTATAAAAGAGGAAGCGAAACGCTTCGTCCGGATCGTAGTGGTATCAACAACGTATGGGTGGAAACTCGCCGTACGACGGGTCATCCGATGGTGGAACGGAGATGGGGGAATTAATTTATGCAATTTCCTCGCACACTCTCCAAAATGCATCCTATAGAACACCGAAAGGCTGGCTACTCTACGCCTGTGCTGTAGGCTTTGGAGACCATCTCGAGTTAAATCAAGGTCACCAATCAGCCTCTTCGCACACCTCTCCATTGAATCCAAAGAGGCCAGGTGACAACAGTACCAACCCAAATGTGGCTGCAGTACTCCACACACGAACGGACCTGTGCTTTGTACAATATTAGAAGCTGCCCTGGTGTGAAGTACTGCCGGACCTTTACGATAACGCCAAGTTTCCTGGCAGCCACCTTGGCCTTGGACTCAATGAACCGCCCAAAGTTTAGGTTCCAGGAAATCTCAACTCCCAAAAGCTGAAGGCGGTCGGTACACTCCAAGAATAGGATAGGATTTCGAAAAGTAGGAGCCAAGGTGAACGGGCTCCTTTTGGCGGTGAAAAGACACGCTTGTGTTTTGGCGGCATTGAATGCTACAAGATTGGCATTGCCCCATTCGGAGACTGCCTGTAGTGCAACACTCGTTCGCTCTACCATGGCCTCTCTTTCGGACCGGATTGATTGCCTACTAGCCCGAGCATCCGGCAGGTATCCACAACTGTGCTATTTCTGTCTGTCTCTTCTTAAGCATATCATCATTCCCACATAACATCCATCGTTTGTTTGGTCTTCCCCTACTCTTCCATTACTACTGATCGTGTGTTACTCAGTTGCTGCTCATACAATTTGCCTACATAAGCCTCTGCTCGAATCATGTAGCGATTATCTCTGTCGTCGGCTGTGGTCGGCGGCTGCACGTTGTTGTACTGTTAATGGTCTCTCAGCACTGGCCGAGTGCCCGAAGTGCAGTCAGACAGCAAGCAGGGAGGTACCCACAGGAGGTACAGGGAGGTCGCGAGCGTGCTGACTTGCTTTCTAGATATATTCGAGCTGTACATGGTGATGAGTCCGTGGGCCAGCAGGGAGCGTGCGGGGCGGGGGCGGAGGCGCCTATAGCCAAATGAAGCTATTTACGTCCCGCGAGCGTGACGCCTGACACGTGCCACATGCCGCTCTGTTGCTATCTCATTTACTTGTTATTTTCCATTTTCAAGCGTTTTTTGGCACAAGTTGACACAGAGAATGCTTAGGTTCTTACGTCATTAGAAAAACGATTAGGTACAGGTTCACTGGTGTCACTCAGATAACTAAACGAAATTAAATTGTTTTGGAAAGGAGGGTAATAACCTGGAAGTAAAGAAAATCTATAAAAAAACGTATGACTGAAAGCTATCAGTTACCTATACATTCTAAAGGCACAGCTTCTTTGAATGATATCAGATGACTGTATTTCACGGAAGGGTTTCACTGCTCATCTCTTAACTACCATGCCTTTTTTGGGAATGGGAAGTCATCAAATGACCTTTCCCGCTCTGGGCAGAGCGAAAGGGCATGCAGACTTTTACTGACTAAACCCACCCGTGTTTCTTTAATTACCTGTGCGACAGGGGCCACGATCTCTCTTTCGAACAATCCATGGCCCTGGCAGGCATCGGTCTTCGTGGACCCCACAGAATAGATAAAAAGTATTAGAAAGGAAATTGGTCGGGATTGGTATGAGAACGTGTGTCGCCGCTTTTCTCCCTTCTTTAACTCCGCTGTAAGCAAGAGACCAATACGGAAGCGCATTACGCACACAAATAAATACTCGCACTTAGATTAATTTTGTTTTGAAGTTTATAATTGGTCGCCACACTAATGCAAGCAGTGCATTTGACGTATAGGTACAATTATACATCCAACCAAAAACATTCTGTAAAAAAATGCCAAGCCTCGCTGGAGCTGCTGGTTTATCTCTAAAAAGTAATGAAATCTAGACAAAGCCGTGCCAAGTTGAAGGTTCCTTATTGCGATTTCTTCAATATTATTATAGTTAATATTGTGTGACTTGGCCGTTGAACATTATACGTTAGTGCGATTTTGTTAACACGTAATGTTATATCTGTGATAACTACCTATGTTTGTTATGTGAGAATAATAGCCCATACTGGTATTTGTAATTGGACTTAAGACATCGTGCAACACATGTATTAATCATTGACAATGATGACTTCTGTTCTTTTTGGAGCATCAAATCGACCACCTATCTAATATAAAATAGACGTACAGACGGATTTCTATGAATGATTAGTCCATCTGTACTGATAATGACTTTTTTGCTGTTCGTTTCCGGCTCGTCTACACATAAGTATATTTGAAATGCGCAACTTTATCAAGCCCTGGTTATTGAATCAACGTTTTCCAAGTGGCAATTTTCCATGGTCAACGGGTAGCGGTTCTGGCGACAGATTGGTGCAATGGTGTCATGGAGCATCTGAATTTGTAGCCTTGTATACCCTTCAACGGCCAAGTCACACAATATTAACTATAATAATATTGAAGAAATCGCAATAAGGAACCTTCAACTTGGCACGGCTTTGTCTAGATTTCATTACTTTTTAGAGATAAACCAGCAGATCCAGCGAGGCTTGGCATTTTTTTACAGAATGTTTTTGGTTGGATTTCACTTCTTTTTGTAGAAGCGTATTATATTGATTTTATTATTTAACACAGTTTTTTTTTTCTTTTTAGAAGTAGTTATTACATATCTTCCTTTTCTTTTTTCCGGTTCTGATTCTTGTACAGTAGCAATAGTTTTATGTATTGCCCGTTCGCGTGGCGTGCGTGGTTGTATTCAGTGATCGCTGAAGCTTGAGTTTTCTTGAAGTCAACATTTATGTTTACTTCTTCAATCAATATGAGGTGCGCCCAATGAAAATTTCATACTCGTGAAAGCGCCATATAGGCTTGGCTACGAGAGAATATGGAGGGGCCAATGTTCATTTTTTAGAGTTAGAACTTGGCTCTTGTGAAATGTTAGGTCATACGCCACACAGATTGGGAATTGTTGTCTGTACAAGCATGCCCGGGGTATGATCTCAAATTATAACTTACATAATAAGTAATAATTCGTGAATCAAATTATAAGCAAATTTTACTAACAATTGTTTAGGCTTTATTTGGTCTTCCGGGTCCCACCTCATTTTTTGTACTAGCCTGTCGAACCATTAACTAAACCAAATATCAATGTTTCTCTTAAGCATTACTTTAGCTCCCTGTTCAATGCTTATAGTTTCTTCCAGTCCAGCAGTCACCGTCGCATCATCCTCATATTTTTGTTAACAAGCCCGGGCTTTTGTTATCATACATTTTGATCAATCCAAGAAATTTTTAGCAATTAACTTTATCTCGGATTGCGGGACTGCTTTGAATATAGTATTATGCATACAGATATTTCTCGACGGTAGTAAACAAACAGTACCTTCTGGTACGTCCCTCAAACATTGTGTTACATATTTCCAATAAACATTCCTTCATTATAATGCGAGAGCAGAGGTATCAATCGGTTAGGCAGTATATCTCTGTCTGATTGAGTTGTCAATTCTACTTTGGTTCTTTTTGACATCTTAACAAACTTAGAATCATCCAGCGGTCTAATATACAACGTAAGATCATTGTAAAAAAAAAATCAGTACAAAAGATTGGAATTTTATTTATTTTAATAATTATAAACTAGTGCTTAACTTCAGTCGCGCCTGATGGCAAGCAGTGATGCAATCGTTGATGGTAAAGCGCGCTAGTTTATTAAGAGCCTATTCACTCAAAAAAACTGAGTGAATAGAAAGGAAGACGGCAGTTGAGCGAGGTGGTGTAATGTTAAACCCAATAACACGACCAACGATGCTGCGCCAAAGGGAGATTGATCTAGAGACCCTCCACGACCAAAATCCCGAAACAACAACATTTCACGCATCGTACCCGGCATAAATCGCATCACAACTGCTCAAACTCGTCCTCCGTACGGCTTCACCAGTCATTATGCCGGAACACGACGAATCGCTTGGCGGCAAGACTTTGTCTGGTGGGTGGTAACTTCTGCCGGCGGCGGATGGCAAGACCTACCACCTTTCTAAGAGGATTAGTTTTTTAAACGGCGACTTTTCTCTGACGACACCCTAATTACGTAACACACTCTTGATGTTAACTGAAATCATTTTGAAGTATATTGCTAATCCATTGCTCCATATGTTTAAAAAATGAGTGCTCAAAAACGTTAATAACGCAATGAATGATGTTGATCTGTCAAAATGAAACACATTGCTACTGATGGCGTTTTACGTAATTACACTACTGGTTTGAGTTGCAAAAGATCCCCAAGCACTAAAATATGTTTTTTTCCAAACCAACCATCTTCTAGATCAGAAGAATCAAACACTTTGCCTAAACGAAGATTTATGTAGGTTAATTAGATATCATAGACAATTCACCTATAATAAATAGTTCGATAGTTTTTAAGTATGTCCTTAAGCGGGTATCACCGCCACTCGTAAGTCCAATGCACTATAAGTTGAAGCTTTCTAAATCCATATGATTGTGGTACTCTAACTTGCGCTTGACCGCAATCCCGTCTGATGGTAAGCAGAGCAGTGATGCGATCGTTGATGGTAAAGCGCGCTAGTTTATTAAAAGCCTATTCACTTTAGCCTTGAAGACACTCAAATTGTAGTGTGACGGAAACACCGCCGCTGGCAAATTATATAAATACTAAATACTACTAAATTTAGCTGAAGATTTACAAACTTCATTGGACCTTATATCTATAATAAGATAAATAAAGCAATCAATATCTACCCTTTAACGAAAACTCAATGTAAGGAAAATGTTACAAAATATTTACAAAAACTTAATTACGAAGAGACTGAGTTAATACTACATATACCACAGTGATTGACTATTTACCACATACACACACCGTCTTACATTCATACACACATAATCATATCACACAAATAGAGGACACACGTACTGTTACTGAACAGTACGTGAGTTCGTTACGTTAAATTAAGAATAAGCACTGGCTTATTCTTAATTTAATCTAATTTTAAGTTAATTTATTATTTATGGTAAATTACAAAAATATTAATTTTATTTGGTATGATGTTATTTTATTTCATTTCATTAAATTTGATTGATTTATTCTATTTTTGAACATGTAAATTTACAAAGTGTTGACTGTACTCAATGGCTACCTACATATATCTAGTGTCTACTTTTTAAGGGATTGGGCATTGATAACTGAAACACAGGCTTTTGCCTAGTTCGGTTACAGATGTGTAATCCGATTGTAATAATAAATTATAGCCTATAATATATTTTGTGTAACAATGTAAATAATTTCTGAATAAACGTTATTATTATTATATAATTGTTCCAGTCGGTAAAGAGGGAGCAAAACGCATCGTCGTTGAATTAAATCATGCAATTCCCTTGCACACTGATAGAGCAGCGGTGGACTAGTAGTATCGTCCGCGATTTACAAGTTGTAGGCCGTAAGTTAGAACCCTATCAGGCGCTTTAATTTGTGTAAATTATTTCATCACTACTGCTCTCAAAACGGTGCAGTGAAGGAAAACTTCGTGAGACAACCGGCATGTTTTAGAAGCAAAAACTCCAAAGGCATGTGACATTTATCAACCCGCACTGTGCCCGCCTGGGCTGCAGTGGGCCGTAATCTACACGGGTAGATTACGGCCTCTATCTCATCGAGAGGAGGCATGTGTCCTAGGAGTGGGAATATTTTAGGCTGATTATATATTCCTGATTTCTGTCTCAATATGTCAAAAATGCATCTAATTTCTCTATATTTATGAAAAAAAAAGAAAAGTGTGTTTGTTCCGCTTTTACGCCGTAACTACTTCTTTGAAATTTTGTAGACACAAAGATAGAAGTCCGGATTAAATAATAGAGTAGTTTTTATCCCGGAAGAATCGATATTCCCAAGGAAAATCTAAAAAGGGATATAACCTACCTAAAGCTAGTGGATTATATTTTGACCAAATTTTTAGTGAAATTTATTTTAGGGTAATTTGTTCATTTCATTTGTGTAATGTTTATGTTCGAGTTGAAAAGTTAGTAGTACCTACTTAGTAATCGTTCGACTATTTCTTCGTGTAAACTAAAAAGTATAAAAGCCAGTCTAGTCTTATCCACAGTTTTTATCAAAGCAGAAGGGGAGGCATTTCCAGCAGTGGGTCGCTCTAAGCTAGATTAAATTAGAAGATATAATATGTGTCCCACTACTCTGGATTTTTGCAATGACAATCATTTTTTTTATGTAGCAATAGTAGATTTGATTATAGATTACTGAACGACGAACATTTCTTCCTTCTGATCTAATTCAAAGGTTACTGCAGACCATAATTTTTTCCCATATAGGTGCAAAGTTCTCATCAATATAAATGAATTAATTCCAAACACAAAGTAGCTACTGTAAACCGTTGGGAATCCCCTAACTGCCCTTCGTCTTCGTCATAAGATCTCTAATGACAATCCCAATTTATCTAGGTATAAAGCTCTTATCAATACAAATTAATCAGGCACAAACACAAGGTAGCTGCTGTGAATCGCTGAGGACTTCCTTCGTTTGTCTCTCGACTCCATCATCAAATCTACTTCAGATCTTCATTATAACCCATATGGGTGCAAAGTCCTCATGAATATAGGTAAATGATATAAGTCCAAACACAAAGTAACTACTGTTAACCGTTGAGGAGTACGCGGGACTGACCTTTGTCTTCATCATCAGAGCCTTTATGACAGTCACAACCCATCGAGGTGTAAAGTTCTTATCAATACAAATTAATTAAACGTAAACACAAGGTAGCTGCTGTGAATCGTTGAGGAGTTCTCACGACTGTCTCCCAGCTTCATCATCAGATCTACTCCGTACCTTTATTAAATTGTAGTGTTTTCTAATACTTATTGAAAATACTTAGAAATGCACTAGTCACCCCTACGATTTTTGAAAGTTACCCTTGATTTCTCTGGTCTTCCATCATCAGATCTTGACCTGGTAACTATTGGACCACCTGGAAAGTATACCCTTTCAAACAAAAAGAAATTTGAAAATCGATCCAGGTGTCTTAGGGCAATCGGTGAACACACCTACATAAAAAAAAAAGATTACGACGAATTGAGAACCCGCTCCTTTTTTGAAGTCAGTTGATGAAGCGGCCCACCAAGTTGAATATTTTATTGACAGTGGTACGTCAATCTCTACTAGTTTGGTTGGGCTCTTCTGCTTTCTAATCAAGGTCACCAGGTACTTCAGATCTTCGATTATTCTAGTTTTTATATTTTTTCCTTTATGTGACCATTAAACCCTGGCTGTGTACCAAATTTCAGCTCTCTGAGTTTATGGGAAGTACTACTTCTATTTTGATGATCATGAGTGAGTGAGTGTCGAAAACACGGAAATTTACTTTCGCTTAACTTCAGAACTGGATGAGCTACAGATTTGAAATTTTAGATTTGAAGTGTGTTAATACAGCTTACTGGATGACCAAAATTTCAGCCTTCTGGTACTATCCAGAGGTTCTTAATTAGGGGCCTGAAAATGCAGCGAAATGGTTCGGGTAAAGATGGTACGGCAGTGTTTGCTTCGCGCTCGACTTGGCGAGGGCACTGCCGTGCCCTCAGATTCATAAATTTCTCATACACGCAATAGCGTCCAAGAGGTCGATATTTAAATCGATGCGTAGTTTATATAGATAAAATTGTCAAAAAAGGAACGATCGTATTCTAATTATTATAATATATTAATAATTAGGTTCAAAATAACAGAAACGGAGGTGGAGTCTTGATAGCAGTTAATAAAAGGATAAACTCTGCACGTATTGATCGCTGGCAAAGTAATTGTGAAGACCTCTGGGTCACACTTGATATATCGACATCTCACAAGTCACGCCAAGTTGCACTCTGTGCCGTCTAACTTCCACCAGTCTGTCTCGCAACGTTGGATCATTTTATGGAAGGCTGCAACAGGGTGCTTGGCTCAACGGAAATCCCCTGTTATATAATGGGTGATTTTAATTTAAGTAAATTGAATTGGGTGTCTAAAACTTGTCAAAATCTCTTGGATTTTATGAATGTGAATCAACTATTGCAACATAATTATGTAAAGAACAGCTCTGGCCGAATTGACGCTCTGCCGATCTAGTCTTATCAACTGAGTCAACTTGTTCGGTAAACGAGTCTAACAATTCTGTGGTATCCGTTGATAAATTTCATCCCCCCCTTGAACTAACTATGTCTCTGCTAAAAACCTGTAATTTGCCGTATAGTATGAACTCAAGACCTAATTTTTACAAGGCTAATTACCCCGAAATTAATAATTACTTAAATAAGCTGAACTGGAACGAACTTTTTCAGAATACTTGTGATATAAATGACATGGTAGCAATTTTCTACAAATATTTGCGTGATGCTATTGGGAAATTTGTGCCAAATCGCAAACCAAAAAATTGTCTCTACCCGCCGTGGTTTGATGTAGCATTAATTAAATCTTTAAAAGACAAAAATCGGGTGAGGTTGCGTTATGGAAAATACAGAAATCCTCTGGATGGGATTGAATTGAAACTGGTATCCAGGCGGTGTAAAAATTGGCCATGAATTTATATAACAACTATATTGATGGAATTGAAAAGGACATAAAAGATAATCCCAAACTGCTCTGGAATTAACTAAAAGCAAAACGCGGTGGCTCTAGTGGCTACCCTTTGACAATGACTGATGGACAGGTTGTAACATCTAACGGTTCTGAAATCTGCGACCTTTTCGCAAACCACTTTGTTACCGTGTACACGACTGACAAGGATACAGATATTAACTGCCTCCAAGCACTACATAATAATAGTCTTGATAATAATGGGCTTGAGTACTCCAGTAATAGATCGCGACTGTTTACTAAAGAAATTTAAAACAGTAAACATTAGCAAAGGACCTGGCCCGGATGGCATCCCACCTGTTTTTATTTCCAACTGTGCCACAGCTCTAGTATCTCCCTTACTAAAAATATATAATGCATCGCTGACTGCGGGAACTTTTCCATCATAATGGAAAAAAGCCAAGGTAGTACCAGTGCATAAATCAGATAAACAAGATACCGTGAGTAACTACAGGCCAATTTCAATTTTGTCCACATTTGCAAGGATTTTTGAATCTATTATATGTCCACACAATCAGCAACACTTAAGATTGTATCTTACTAATAATCAACACGGTTTTGTAGCATCTAGATCTACAGCTACAAATTTAGTGTCATTTACGGAGTCCCTAATACAGGCTGTAGATGCAAGCAAACAATTTGACGTAGTATATACAGACTTCAGTAAGGCATTTGACAAAATGTCCCATTCTATACTGATTAATAAACTAACAGCATATGGTATAAAAGGGTCTCTTTTAAGTTGGTTCAAGTCATATCTTACTGAACGCGAATTCTTTGTCGTTGTAAACGGTTTTCAATTGGCTGCACACAAAATAACATCGAGCGCCCCCCAGGGATCTCACTTAACACCTATACTATTTATTATATTCATAAATGACCTTGTGGCGTATTGTGTCACAACACTAGTTAATATTAAAACCCTCAACACTTAGGCGATGCGAGCCGCAAGTGCAGAGTTATGTTTATTTTGTCGGAAACACTAATGTTTCCGACAAAATAAACATAACTCTGCACTTGCGGCTCGCATCGCCACAGTACGTACACAAACCTTACGACGAGCAGTCGTTAGTAAAGAGTTGACCCTAACTCTCATAACTTATCTCAGTGTTCGCAGTGTTTTTCCTACTATTGATATCTAGCGTTAAGTTACGCCTATAATTGTGATAGTGAATTAAACTGTTTTTCCGGTATCCACGACTTTTATTTAGGAGTGTACCTCCAAAACCTTCCTGAATGTTTTCGTTGTTCTGAACCATTCCTGTATGCTGATGACTTAAAATTTGCACGAGTAATCGAATCAAAAAGAGACAGCGAACTTCTGCAAGACGATCTTAACCAAATTATAAAATGGTGCTACAATAATAAAATGCAACTAAATCCAAAGAAATGTTAGCATGTAAAGTATACGCGGAAAATTTGCTGTATTGACACAGAATACTTCATAGACCAAGAGCGAGTTCAAGTAGTCGAAACAATAAGGGATCTAGGAGTACTTTTTGACAAAAAAGTCACTTTTGTGCCCCATATTGAATGTTTCACTATCACGATATTATAGGCGTAACTTAACGCTAGTTAACAATGGTAGGAAAAGCACTGGGAACACTGAGATGAGTTATGAGAGTTAGGGTCAACTCTTCACTAACGACCGTTTGTCGTAAGATTCGTATACGTACTGCCGCGATGCAAGCCGCGAGCAGAGTTATGTTTATTTTGTCGGAAACATTAGGTGTTGAGGGTTTTAATATTAAATAGTGTTGTGACACAATACGCCACAAATGTATTATTAAAAAGTCATCAAAAATGTTAGGGTTCCTACTTCGTAACACCAAAGGCTTTCGCAAAAGTAGCACTAAGATAATGTTATATAACAGTCTCGTACGAAGTGTTATGGAGTATTGCAGTATTGTATGAAGACCTCACTATGCCACTCACATGTTGCGTCTGGAAAGGGTCCAGAAGCGTTTTGTATGGCATTTAGCCTTTAGTGAAGGCAAATCTAAGCGTCTGCCCTCATACAAGGCCCGCCAGTCTCATTTCAAAATGCAAACGTTATCCACGCGTGGAGATATAGCTGATGCTTTATTTCTTTACAAATTGTTGTGCAGTAAGATCGACTGCCCCACTTTATTGAAGCTTATTAGATTCCACGCGCCCTCTAGATATCCTAGGAATAAGATTATACCCCTTTGTCCGCCACTTCGAAAGTCTGTGCTTGGTGCAAATTCCCCGATTTCTAGATTATGCAAAATTGTTAATGGCCGTAGTGACTTGGTAGATATACACCACGACACCATAAAGAAATTCCTGTGAGCTTTTATCAATAGTCCAATGGCTACTTAATCTTGTACTGTTTTTTTTTAGTGTTCAGGTTCAGTTTGTTCTTTTAATTTACTTTCATTTCCATGTTGAATATTTTATTAATTTTAATCCTCATAAATCATAATTCGTTAATGAATCTCAATAATTATTACAATTGCCAATTAATTGATACTTAATCAGAATTCTTAGACAAATTATTATTGTTATGTTATTTATTGTTAAATTTCCCGCCTGTTGTTATTTAATTATTTTTTGTATGTATGCTTTCAATTTTAATATTGATTAAGTTTTAATTATGTATGTAATGTAAACCGTTTTTTTTTTGTGCTGGTGGAGTTAACCTGTAAGTTTTGTGCATGTGGAGATAACCTGTAATTAATTGTTGCACTTGTAAGTGTTACTCTAGTCATTCAATCACAATAATTTACAGTGTAAACAATTATTGGTTAACTTAAATAAATAAAATAAATAATTATGTAGTTTCGTAAGGATTCGACTTATACGACTATTTCGTAATTTGTAGGAAGTTTAAAAAAACGGTTTTTTTTTAAACCTGACTTAATTAAACTTGTACATTTGATTTTTGTTTATGGTGCAATACAGATAAAATTAGGGTTAAACGAAAGGTTTAGGTGTAAAACGTTACTACAAAAAGTTTTGACTCCATCGGACTTTCACTTTTCAAGATATTAGCAAAAATGTGTAATAAAAACTCGTACCTAACTTATAAGCCCCGCACGATGATATTGCGATGGAACCTTGTCACAATAACAGCGTTGTGACGTCATCTGTCACACAAAAGGACAGCTAGCAAAAGAATGTTAAATGCAAAATTAATATTAGGGTTAAGGGTTTATTTGTATTATATAATTTTATTACACTCTTTATAAAGAGTGTATGTATAAATTAATATTAGGATTAAGGGTTTATTTGTATTTTGTAATTTTATTATACATACACTCTTTATAAAGATTGTAATAATATTGTAAAAAAAAAAAACTTAACCCTAATATTAATTTTGCATTTAACATTCTTTCGTAGGTATACCTACTCACCCATATTCTGACAAACAAACTTTCATTATTAAAAATTTCAAGGAAATAATTTTTGTAGACGTAAGAAAAATATACTTATTCGTATATCTTTCTTACATATATACTATTTTTTTCTAACTACATTTCTGTTAATTTGCGAGCGGGAATTGAACCAGAGTCCACTGTGTAGTCAGCTTATAAATAAAACCAGGATAATATGTAAAAAAAATGTATATAGTCTTCCGAATCAGAACTGCTTTCTGTGTCTGTCGTTTCCGATTCACTGTCGTCGCCGTATTTATGACAAATAACTCGTCAGTTATTCGATCTTTATTCCAATATTCCTCTTCAAGCCGTTTAACATGATTGACTTCCTTTCGCCAGTCATCTGGAGTTATTGACTCCGACGCCTCCAACGTCAGAGCTTCAATGCGACTTTCCAACTGCTACACATTCTTTTCTGACACCCTCGTCTTTACGAGGTTCCAGATGTACTCAATGGGGTTGAGGTCGCAGTTGTAAGGTGGTAATCTAACGACTTCATGGCCATTGCCAGCTAATAAATTGTCAATTTTATAATTTTTCGGCGGTCTGTGCCGTT
This sequence comes from Sesamia nonagrioides, assembly GCA_017933935.1. Classification (NCBI taxonomy): domain Eukaryota; kingdom Metazoa; phylum Arthropoda; class Insecta; order Lepidoptera; family Noctuidae; genus Sesamia; species Sesamia nonagrioides. The sequence goes on from JADWQK010001233.1 coordinate 127,384, forward strand.
TAATTAATAAATACAGTTCAGGTTTTGTACTGTCGTTGGGAAAGTCGATGTTGTGAGCTTGTAGCCACTCAACAATCAACTGCTTTTTATCGTTCATACTTGGTGGCCTATTCTCATCCCTACTGTGATAAGGGGCGTTGTCCATCACAATTTTGGAGTTGCGTGATATGTTGGGTACTAATTTTTCTGTAAGCCACTTGGTGAAATTCTCAGCATTCATTTGATCATAGTAATCCCCCGTTTTGGTATCTGCTTTAAACATTAATAGGGCATTGTCAACAAAACCGCTTTAACTTCTTTATCCATCGGCGGCCGCAACAATCAACTGTTTTTTATTGTTCATACTTGGTGGCCTATTCTCATCCCTACTGTGATATGGGGCGTTGTCCATCACAATTTTGGAGTTGCGTGGTATGTTGGGTACTAATTTTTCTGTAAGCCACTTGGTGAAATTCTCAGCATTCATTTGATCATAGTAATCCCCCGTTTTGGCATCTGCTTTAAACATTAAAAGGGCATTGTCAACAAAACCGCTTTAACTTCTTTATCCATCGGCGGCCGGGGCTGTCGTTCCATCTCACTCCATCGGTTGCTGTTTGCCAACATTTTTCTACCGTGTAGTATGCGTGTATCCACGTTTCGTCGAGATAAATAACGGGTCTTTTGTCTTTTATTTTTCACCAAGCGAGTAATTTTCTTTCATACGTCGTAAATATTTAGCCCTCCACGCTTGAATTTGGGGTCTTTAAATTGGGGCCAGTCTTTTTTGGTAGCATCGTTTAAATTGGTAGCCTAAATCACATTTAATTATTTTTCTTAATGTAGTTTCACTACCAGTATAATTAAGGCCTACTTTTGAAGCCGCCAAGATTTTGCGCATTGTGGGTATTTCTCTCCTCACCGTATACATTGAATCTATAATATTTCTTAAAGCTGTTAAGGAAAACCCGTCGAAATATTTCTTCTTTTGTCTCTTTCCTGTAGTAGGAGTTCTCATTTTGCTGCCACTGGCTGTTGCTGACTCATGCTCACGTATCAATTTCGTCACAGTATTTTTTGCAACGCCTGTGGCACATGCCACACACTCCGTGACTTTGATAGAATTTTGCAAAATATTTTTAATAACTATAAGCAGTTGCTTCGGTATTAAAATGTCCGACGCACTTTTTAAAGCACGGTTTATACTTTCAAGAACTAACTTACAGTCCTCTTTCTCTTTAACAAAATAATTGTCCACTTTAATTATAATTTCACGAGCACGACTATTAATTAATTTCTTACATATTTTAACGAGTAACAGCTAACAAAACTAAACAACAAAACTCAAGAACAACAATAAAACAGGACAACAAAAACAAAAAGCTAACAAAAATATTCGACGTGCGTAAGTAGGTAAGCGCGGACTGAACTTGCGAACGGTACCGACTGTGCGAGTTCGACTACGTCACCAAGATGGCCGCCAATCGCAATATCATCGTGCGGGGCTTATATATAAGTGAGGGTTTAGGTTATGGTGCCATTTTTACCCGACTACGGCAAAGCAAAAGGAGGGTTATGATTTTGACAGGCTATGTATGTGTATGTAAGTATGTATGTATGTATGTATGTTCATCTGTTCCCTCGTAACTTCTAAACTACTTATCAGAATTCGACAAAAGACATATCATTAGAAGCATCTTAATTGTCCGCTGGTTATAGGCTATATGGGGTTTCACAAAATCGCATGTGATGCCCTCTAGCGGACAAAACATACATAGTAAAAAAATAAAGTTAAGATAAATTTGCCGTGTTTGGTATCATTTGAAAGCGCTTTACTTGTACATTTTGAATATATATATTATTAGCATTTGCTTGTGACTACCTGTATGCATGGGCTGATTGCATATAATTCACATCTTTTTTAGTTCATCAATTTAACTTTTGTTAATATTATGCGCCACAAATACATTTTAACACCAAAATAGTACAAATAATAAAAAGTTAAAAAACTAAAACCCAACTACTACAAAAAAACGACGCTGAAAAAGTATAAAACAAGATTTTCAGAATACTGAAGTGAACAAAGTTGTTAATGTAGTTGCAAGTAAATGGACACAGTAGACTCTACCAAGATGCCTTCGTTGTAAATTGACAATAATGTCATACAATACTATTCTGAAGTATGCAATATTCAATATGTAGAGATAAATTTTCATGTTTGGAAAGGCGTAGTCACACGTTGTCAAGGTGCTACGGTAGGTAGGTATATGTAACGTGTGACTACGCCTTTCCAAACATGAAAATTTATCTCTACAGAGTCCTTCATACATATTCTGGAGTTGTACACGATAAATGCACTTTCCTTAAGTCATGTTTGGGGTAATTTAAGACGGTTTTTTGCTATCCAGGTTGTCGAAATATTCAGAGGAATAGCGCACCGATAAGGCAAGCGAGGCATATTATTATAAAAGCGATAGTTTGAGTCTACTGTATTGTTACTTACCTTAAATCTTCAAAGCACCCTGCTAGAGGATTCGTGGTTGACAAGGGCTTCATACTAACGAAGATTTACAACCTTGTAGGATAATCCATCAACATGGAGTTATGGCAGAGTAAGGAGCTACACGGACGCTTTTTTACACGGGCCCCTAAAAGACCCGATGTTGATTTACTAGCGTCCTTATAAGGAACCGAAGGTTTGATCTGTGTAATTAGGGACGAAGTTATGATGACGAACAATTATCGAAGATTTATTGGGAAAGATGGCACAGTTGACATCTGTTGGGCACGACATCGGCCGTCGGAATCAATCTGGCACTTAATCTTCGGATGATTTCGTCTAGCTAACGAAGAGTACTTGCATTGAGACAACCCTCTAGCCAGAATAACTCATCAGTAACTTGCCCTTAAATACAACCTTGTGGAATCAGTTCCCTAGTTCCCGAAAATGGCAATATCACATTGTACTGGGATCGATCCATCATCACTGACAGTACTATTGTTGCCAATAAGCCTGATATAGTGATGGTGGAGGTCGTCGGTCCACCTTATCGGGGCCCTACCCACGCTGCGAGCCAATTTCGTTTAAGAAAGTTTATTTATTTTTTCCAAGTGTGGGTCAGCCTAGCAGCCAATGTTATTATAACTGATTTTTTTTTTATAAATGACTAGCTTTCCGCCCGCGGCTTCGCCCGCGTGGAGGTCGGTTATATCGCGCTTGTTAGATTTCCCTCGGGAACATCATATCTTTATGGGATAAAAGGTAGCCTATGTTCTTTCTCGGGGTACAAAGATTGTCTGTGCTAAATTTCATCAAAATCGGTTGAGAGGTTTATGCGGGAAAGCGTAACAGACAGACAGACAGAGTTACTTTCGCATTTATAATATTAGTATGGATAAACCAGCGCTTGACCGCAATCCCGCCTGATGGTAAGCAGCGATGCGATTGTTGATGGTAAAGCGCGCTTGTTTATGAAGAGCCTATTCCCTCTAGCTTTGAAGACACTCAAATTGTAGTCCGACGGAAACACCGCCGCCGGCAAGTTGTTCCAGTCCCTTGATGTACGCGGTATAAAGGGGGAGGCGAAACGCTTCGTCCGGATCGTAGTAGTGTTAACAACGTAAGGGTGGAAACTCGCCGTACGACGGGTCGTCCGATGGTGGAACGGAGATGGGGAAATTAAATCATGCAATTCCCTCGCACTCTCCCTAAAATGCATCCTATAGAACACCAGAAGGCTGGCTACTCTACGCCTGTGCTCTAGGCTTTGGAGACCGTCTCGAGTTAAATCAGGGTCACCAATTAGCCTCTTCGCACGCCTCTCCACTGAATCCAAAGTAGCCAGGTGACATTTCGCCGCACCAGCCCAAATGTGGCTGCAGTACTCTAACCACGAACGGACCTTGGCCTTGGACTCAATGAACCGCCCAAAGTTTAGGTTCGAGGAAATCTCAACTCCCAAAAGCTGAAGGCGGTCGGTGCACTCCAAGGATACATTCTGAAAAGTAGGAGCCAAGGTGAACGGGCTCCTTTTGGCGGTGAAAAGACACGCCTGTGTTTTGGCGGCATTGAATGCTACAAGATTGGCTTTGCCCCGTTCGTTCCGAGCTTCCGGCAGGTATCTCTCCAGAACTGATAATATTAATTTAAAAATTATAACAGATGATACTATTTACAACAGATTTTTAATGTTTTAACGATGCGTACACGACAGCGATCAAACACAAACTGTTGACCAAGCTAGTGGCTTCTTACTGCGTGTGTACTGGTTCCGTATCAACAATAGCGTTTTTATTGAAGCCGACTCCGCACCCTGATGCCTCGGGGAACCCGTCTTGTCGCAGTTCTCGGGGTCGCCACGAGAACCAACTGCAACTTCCCAATTCCACCGAGCAGACAGTATTGGATTGGTAGACGAGTGCCTCGTAGCAGGTATCAAGTGGATATTGAAATGATTAAGTACATTATTTGTACGTGGTTCACTATCCATTCTTAAGGACAAGAATGAATATAAAGTCTGTGGATTCTCCATTAAAAAAGTTCCGAATAAAATTAATTGTCAGAAAATTGAGTAGTTGGGGTACATCTATGCGTGTTTCAATTGGTAAATATTTGGAAAGAATGAACTTGACTGAGTTTTTAGATGATAAGAGTTTAAAGTAAAGAAATGTTCAATTGTTAATTTAAATGACCAATATTGTTCTTAATTAATTTGTACGCCTTGCAAGGCAAAACATAGTGATACATACAATTCTTTTATACTTTTATACCATGTACCATATTACCTATGTTTCACAAATAAAATACTTTGACTTTAATAATGAACGTAGGCCTTTACAGGTGCACAGGATTGGGGTACGGGGGTACCTCCACCCTCTTTACGGGACCAAACGATATCGTGTTGTACCTCAGTGCAGTCCGTCAGTCGTAGTCGGTAAATACGAACGTGAACGTAGGTGTTGTTGTTAGCGGAGGCAGGTCGGCAGCGGCGCTCGGCCATCGGCATACAGTGCGCCGGTCGCGGCGCGGAGAGGCGCGGGGAGGCGCGGGGAGGCGCGGGGAGGCGCGGGATGTCATGCTGCCGGTGTGCGATATTTAGCTAACCTTTGCGCGGTATTCTGGGCGCGCTATTTGTAGGCCCTTCGATAGCGTCGTCGCAGAAATAGCCGGCACGCACACACACACGCGGCGCACGGCGCACCACTACTGCACTGCATGCTATGGTGTAGTCTCCAAGTCGTCATCATCTGTAGTCATATTATGTCTTTACTTAAGTTGTGCTGTGTTGTTCAACTATGCACTAGCCTTGCTAGCATATTTAATGTCTCTGCTGATCTTCCCTTCCACGAAGATCGCGCCAGTGTTTGTATATTAAAAAAGAAAGAAACGAAATAGGTATTTACTTTATTTATTTATGTAAGTAGTGCAGACCAAAAATGTTGTGTTTAAACTTCGAAGTCATAAAATGTAAAGGAAACTATGCCTCACGAATACACCAAACAGGCCCAGTTCAGCAAAGATGCCCGACAACTAGTGTCTGACGCTGGCTTTTACTGGAGCTGATGTGTGAGGTGACGGATGTAAACCAGTTTGGCACTGCAACGTGACGTACCTATGTACTATCACGACCAAAAGTCGAGTTACAATCTCACAAAACTATGGCCAAGCAATACTAGTTGTAGTTACGACCTTCTTCTATATTAAAGTTTGATACACACTCATACACTTTGATAACTTTCTGCCCGCTTATGATTGTTAGTTACTACTATTTTCAACGCTCTCCATAAGTGGCTCAATAGCTAGTTCGAGTTAACTTTTTTAAATGTTTATTGGTAAGTTATGAATGCTGACAACAAAAATATGTAAAAACTAGCGGTTACCCGCGACTCCGTCCGCGTGGACTTCAGTTTACAGCGCGCGGTGGTTCCCGTAAATTAAAAACAGCTCAGTCGATATAAAATAAGCGCCTGTTAAAATAATTGGAGCAATATGTAGTACGTCCGCATTAGCTCCCGTTTTCGTAACATTTTTTGTTACTGCTCTGCTGCTATTGGTCACAGCAGGACGTCATATAGCCTATGTCCTTTCTCAGGCTTTAGACTATCTGTGTACCAAATTTCATTACAATCGGTTCAGTAGTTTTGGAGTGAAAGCCGGACAGACAGACAGACAGAGACCCTTTCGCGTTTATAATATTAGTATGAATACCGATCCGCAACTTAACGATGACACTTTCTGTTAAGATTTTTCTATATTAGAATCATTATAAAAAGATGAGGGTAGATTTGAAAAAAAGTGAATCACTAGTTCACATAAAATATTCCACTACCTATTAGCTACGATATATCTCAAATAATATTAGCTGTTGTTGGTCCAAGTTGGTTGTTGTTCACCAGAACATATAGTTACAAGTTTGTATTATTAGTATTACTTTTTTAATCAATATGCAGGCTGATATTAGTATCGAACCCAAGGCAAATATTGTGGCTCTATACAATCTGTTTCAGAAATATGAAGTAATATTTTCAGTATATAAAATGTAGTATATTGCATACCCATGGCAACAGTGTACGGTACCTAAGTGCATGGATTTTTTAATTATTTTGCTTTGAAGTTTAGTGCGAAAACTTCGCAGTGTTGACCCTAGAAATAACTTTAAAATTCAATTTTAAAGATTATAAAACAGAGTCGACTTATTTGTATCAGCACATTTAATGCCTATTGCCTTATTCAAGTAATCAGTGTTATAAAAACACAGTTTTTGTAATGTGAAGTATATTCAATGAAATCTTGCATCAACCCTTATTAATGGTACTATTAATTATGTTGTTTTCAATAATTAATTACGATCTTTTAATTTTCACGCCCAGATCAGTCGTGGATAGCTTCTCAGAAGCAAAAAAACACTTCAATGTCGTGTATTTTTTAATGGCATTTTTAATCTCTCATAGTCGTCGTGGACTGACGGTATTAACAATAAGAATGTTTGACCAGACGGCCAGGCGGCCTGCGGTCCCTTGGACACGCCTACTATAAATGCATCATTAAAAAGTGCGCGTGGCGCGTACCGTATTTAGATTCAAAATTGGTTAAGAATACTTATTATTTTTTATTTAAGAGTTAAAAATCTTAATTAGTTGCATAGGTGTGTCTGTAGATAACTATATCAGTCACTATTGTTTTTTTGGTAAAGGGAACCCTAAAATGTACGTAGGTTTAGGTAACTACCTATTCTTGATTTTTTCTTAATTTTTTGCAAGTCCCGAACTCCTGACTTGGGTTGCTTACTAATCGTCCCGAGGTGAAGTCGCTGTTTTGAAATTGCTCTGTCCCGCGCTACGTGTTGTCAACGGTTTTCAAAATGCCTTGTCGTGGTGAAGAATATTCAAATAATGAATACTGTGTTGGTGCTGCCGGAGGTAGCATCTATGGAGCATTAAATTTATACCGGCAACGGTTTGTTGACGGGAGACCCGCCGCTGATCAGCGACGCCTGCCGTCATATACGTGCTTCAGGAACATGTGTCTACGGCTGCAAAGTGCGTTAAGTTTCTTTCATCGTTCTGCGAGTGAGGGACGCTCTAGTTCTCGTTCTGGTACCGCTTTGGAGATACAGATTATCGAGCACTTTAGCAACAACCTAGAACTAGTACTCGTCGAGCTGCCGCCGTATTTAATGTGAACCGTACACTGGTGGGGCGAACATTACGGGTCGACGGTCAACATCCCTATCATTTTCGTCGAACAACATCGCAACGCCGACCTTCCCTCTCCCGAAGAGACCCTCGAAAAGTTACCTGTGGCTATCTACTGTCAAATTGTGTTTCAACATGATGGTGCACCAGCTCATTAGCGCGCAGCCTGTTCGAGAATACCTAAATGACCAATTTACCGAGAGGATTGCCAGAGGAGGACCCATATCCTGGCCTCCTCGTTCCCCGGACCTTACACCAAAGGACTTTTTTTGTGGGGTTACGTAAAAATTGTGTTTATTGACAAGAGTGTAGTTCATCAAACGAGATGAAATCTAAAATAGAAACGGCGTTTGCTTCGGTAACCCCGGTAACACACACATGATTAAAACTTAAAACACTTCTTTGCAAATAAATTAATGAGTGAGTGTTCAAAATGTTATCTAACTAACAAATTATTGAAATTATCCTGTAATAGTGTACTGGGTAGGGTTACTTGTTGCGCTCGGAGGAGTACCTACCAATCTTTGATTTCATTTTAGCACATAGGTAACATAATCATCGTCAGGCTTACTCTAGCCAAAGGTGTAGGTAGAGGTTTACAAGTAGGTACATTCACTGTTTGCCAAGACGTAATTTTAGACTTTATATTATTTTGTATACGATGCTGCGTAAAAGCAAAATCGATTTACTTGTATTGAAAATTGTATTGCTGTATCTATTTATCGGATTATTTGCAACTAGCGACCCGCCCCGTCTCCGCACAGGTGCACGTATCTATATGTATATACAATATGTCAGTGGCGTAGCTAGCTTGGGTGGCACCCGGGGCGGAAGTTGGTGGTGTCACCCCATAGAAAGTAAAATACTGGCAGGTATCTCTCCACAACTGTGCTGTCATCTGCATACCCATAGATACCGGGCATCAGCAGATCGTTAATATGCAGCAAGAATAAAGTTGCAGAGAGGAAACCGAGGAGGAACACCGGCATTTATCGACATGGGGACCGTTCAGTCAGGAAGTCTTTTACCCAGTCAGTCAGGCCAGCGAAAATAGCGTATCCTGGAAGTTTACTCAATAGGCCAGCGTGCCATACCCTATCGAAAGCCTTCGAGACATCAAAAGAGACGGCAATCGCTTCCCCATTTTTCTCGAGGGCCTCGCCCCATAAATGAGTGACATACACTAGTAGGTCCCCAGTTGACCGATTGCGGCGAAATCCGGACTGTCGGTGATTGGGAAGATCGTTACCTTCCAGGTAAGCCAAGAGGCGCGAGTTCAATACGCGCTCCATAATCTTGCAGAGTATGGAGGTTATTGAAATCGGCCGATAGTTGGTAGGATCGGCATGACTACCCTTTTTGGGACCGGCTGCACGTTGGCAAGCTTCCAAGACTTGCGCACTATACCTGTTCTAAATGAGAGGGGATACAAGCGCCTTAATACAGGAGACAACTAGGGCGCACATGCCTTAAGAACAATCGCTGGCATACCATCTGGACCACTAGCCTTATACACTTCCAGACGACATAGTACTCTCAGAACCTCCTTGTTCCTAATGCAAACCTCCGGCATTGAAGTTTCGCAATGAGGAAAATTAGGTGGAGTAGAACTGCTAGTTTCAAGACACGAATTGTGGCAAAGATGCAAAGAGCTGCTTTCTCTCTCGCCTTATGAGTCTGTGCTCCATCAGGCTTAACCAGGGGAGGCAGTGTGGGCCAACAGAAGTTCGCCTCGACCGATTTGCCAAGAGACCAGAAAGATCTGCTACCGGGTGGCTGCGCTGAGAGCTTATTGCCAATATGAGATATGCGGTGGAAGCGACCCTTATTAAGCGACTTTTTGTAGGACTTGGCAGCACGATCAAAGGCTCTCTTCTTTGAGCTAATATCCGGAGCTCTGTGGTCCCGAGCTTCAACCCAGGTGAAAAATGCCGTGTGCTTACGCTGTTCAGCTTGAATATCGTCGGCGTTGAACCATGGGCGAGCCACCGACGGGAATATCACTGGAGGGGATAAAATACTTCATAGCTTGACGCACCACATCGGATATAGCGTCCGCACAGCTAGACGGATTGTCAGAAGAGAAGCGGACCAGCTGGCAGGGATAAGACGCAAAAAAGTGGCGCATCCCATTCCAATCTGCTAAGTTGTATCGCCACATTCGCCGTTCACCACGTGAGTTGCAATCTATTGGGGTGAAGGTCGATACAGACTTCACCAGACAGTGGTCTGAATTTCCTAACGGTGAGGGAACTATTACAACAAATCTGTCCGGATTAGTGGTCTGCAGAAGGTTACAACCAATTGGCGGTATGACCACATCAGGACACAAGACTACATCAGGCACCCTAGTCGGTTGTCCTACCAGCTGGGAAAGGTCCATTAATAGCGCAAAGTTACGCGCTTCTCAACCAGTATAGTCGATCCTCTGTGTATGGGAAAAGCCAGTCTTGGTGGCAGGCATTGAAGTTTCCCAGAGCGACGAACTGGTTGGAGAGAATAGATTAGAATACCTACTCTTTGTTCTGTACAAAATAGATATGTACCAAATAGATTACAGAAAATAAATATAAAGATTTTACAATGGGCGGTCTTATCGCTACGAGCGATCTTTTACAGACAGAGGTGCACTTTAAATGAGAGGACGTGCGTCCGCTGTGCACACCTACTTTTCTTTTTATGCCTTTTCATTTTTAAAACTGAGTGAATAGGAAGGAAGACGGCAGTTGAGTGACGTGATGCAATGTTAAACCCAACAACATGACCAACGATACTGCGCCAGAGGGAGATTGGTCTGGAGACTGCGGGGATGCCCGAATTCCCCCTGGAATCGCCATCAGGTCCTCTCGTCCGGTCGCCAACCGGCAGGATGGAGCCACCCTGGGATTTTTCGCAGTTGGCGGGGCAGCCCTTCGTCTGTGGCTGGCACACTAATTGGGCCCCCAAATACCTGCGGTCACCGTTAATCAGCGGAAAACCGTGCTTCGGATCCCGCTACCCTCCACGACCAAACTCCCGACACAACAACTATTGGCGCATTGTACACGGCACACAATGCAACAAAACTGCTTAGACCCATCCTCCATACGGCTTCACCAGTCATTATACCGGAACACGACGAATCGCTTGGCGGCAAGACTTTATCTGGTGGGTGGTTACTTCTGCCGGTAGCCGATGTTATGTTTCTAAAATATATTTTCTTCTTTTAACTATCTATCATTATAGAATAATACACGTTTAACAATTATTATTTATGACAACCAAATACAACATACTTCACGATCTCGATTATGGGACGAGGAATCTCCCACGACAGCGTCAGGGTCTTTTGCGGGAATCCCCGATTTATAAATAGAGCTGAGATAGTGGAGGAATCGCTGGAAAAGAAACAATTGTTGCTAACGATTTAGGTATTTTTTAGAGACTGGTGAAGGTGACACCTGGGGCGGACCCCCAGCTGGAAGCTTACTCAAAAGGCCGGCGTGCCATACCAGATCGAACGCCTTCGAGATATCAAAGGAGACAGTAATCGCTTCCCCATTATTTCTCTCGAGAGCCTCGCCCCACAAGTGAGTGCCATACACCCCCCCAATTAGGTCCCTAATTGACCGATTGCGGCGATACCCGTACTGTCGGTCAATGAGGAGATCGTTACCTTCCAGGTATGCCAAGAGGCGCGAGTTCAACACACGGTCCATAATTTCGCTAAGTATGGAGATGATCGAAATCGGCCGATATTTGGTAGGATCGGCACGACTACGACTACCCTTTTTGGGCACGGGCTGCACGTTGGCAAGCTTCCAGGACTTGGTCAATATACAAGTTCTAAACGAGAGGCGATACAAGCGCGTCAACACAGGAGACATCGGGCGCACATACTTTAAGAACAATCGCTGGTATACAATCTGGTACACTAGCCTTATTCACGACCAGATGACACAGTACTCTCAGAACCTCCTTGTTCCGAATGCGAACCTCAGGGATTGAAGTTCCGCAATGAGGTAAATTAGGTGGAGTAGCACTTCCAGTATCAAGCCGCGAATTATGGGCAAAGAGAGATGCAAAGAGACCTGCTTTCTCTCTTGCCGTATGAGCCAGTGTTCCATCAGGCCGAACCAGCGGAGGGAGTGTGTACGATCGGTAGACACAAATGTAAACAATTTTGTTCACACTAGTGTCAACCAACAGCCATAGGGACGAGAAGTGAGGGTCTTCGAGGTGGCGGAGGCGCCGGCAACAGATGTCATTGCGGACATACACACAGTGCTCTAAATGTTGCTCCAATGCGTATCCGGGTAGCTGAGGTATGCCGCATCACAGACGGACATCTGATCTGGGTCTCCGTCAAGAAAAGTAGATGGGACTTCTCAGTCTCAAGGTGGTGGTGTACTGCAGTGAGATTGGAGTGCAGACCTCGAATATTAGAGAGGTGCATTTTGAATGAGAGGACGTGCGTCCGCTGTGCATACCTACTTTTATTATTAGACCTTTTCATAGATTTAAATGTGTGAATAGGAAGGAAGACGGCAGTTGAGTGAGGTGATGCAATGTTAAACCCAACAATGCGACCAACGATGCTGGGCCAGAGGGAGATTGATCTGGAAACTGCGGGGACGCCTCCCAAGGATCACCATCGGGTCCTCTTGTCCGGTCGCCAACCGGCACGATGGGGCCACCCTGGGATTTTTAGCAGTTGGCTGGGCAGCCTTTCGTACGTGGCTGGCACACTTCTTGGGACCCAACTACCTGCAGTCGGCCAGCGGGGCACCGTGCTTCGGATCCCCTACCCTCCAAGACCAAACTCCCGACACAACATCATTTGGCGCATCGTACCCGGGACACACCGCAATACTCAGACCCGTCCTCCGAAAGGCTTCACCAGACATCATACCGGAACATGACTTATGCCGGCGGCCGATGTTGTAGTCTACTACCGAGGAAAGAAAGAACTATAAAAGAACTTTGACCCCTAGCACTTTTCGCTGCGACGTACCAATTTCTAGATAAAACGGCCCACGATGTGAGGGACCCCCTCACATCGTGGGCCCCCATAAGACTATATCTCAAAATCAGTGTGTCGAAGCGAAAAAGTGAAAAGATTCAAAGTTATTTCTAAGGCCACACCCTGTTCATTCCGCCAATAAAAAATAAGAACAACTCCAAAAAAAAAAATCGTAAAATTTTTGCTAAGTCCAAAACAAATATTTTCCTTCCCTAAAAAATATATATAATTGATACTAATTATACCAAAAACGTTAAATGCTAAATAATAACTTTAAATCAAAGAATAAATCGGTTTCAATTTTGCATTAAACATTTTTATAAACTAATATTTGTTTTCCCTTTTTTAAAAAAATCCCTGCAACGCAGTATCGAAAACAACAATAAAAGTAATTACCTTTACCTAATATGTTTCACTTTAGGGCATGAGTTTTGATACCACGTAATTCTATATTACGCCTCGTTCAACTACCGTCATCTTTCCTATTCCTAAGTTTTTTAAGTGAATAGGTTTATAAACTAGTGCGCTTCACCATCATCGATTGCATCACTGCTTACCATTAGGCGGGATTGCAGTCAAGTACTAGTTTATAATTAATTTAAAAAAAATATATATATTAGGTACTTTTTAGTTCGAATAGTATGAATAGTATAATAGTATGAGGCGCGGGTTCGATCCCCGCACAGTGCAAATATTTGAATGCATGAATATGAATATTTGCACTGGTATAGTCGTGTCGGTTGCCATACGAACATCTAGTGGCAGTCGTTACGGGTTGTTGGAGCCCTCAAAAGTCTAACAATTGGTCTAACTGCAATGCTTAGATATCGCCTTCGGGTTGTGGAGGTCAGACGGCAGTCGCTTCACGGAAAATATCGAAGTTTAGCCAAATTCAACAGTTAGACTGCTAAAGCGGACCCCAGACTCCAAAGCTGAAAAAGCTACGGATGCGACTGGGATTAACGCTGAGATGATGATGAGTATGAATAGTATACTTTTTAGACATGGTATGGCATTCTACGTTTGTTGCGAGACGTCCGCGCTCGAAGCAAGCGAGTAGGAAATGTGCACGTAAATATGATGCGGGGTGCGCGGGGGTTTCTGCCTAGCCCAGCCCAGATGCGCAAGGTTCTCGTCGTTAGTAATCACCTTAAATCAAGTTAACTGTAAGAGAATTGTTAAGGAAACTCTGCAAAAAATGTCCTACGATGATACAGAGAATTTATTGATTGTGTTAAAGTGATTTTGTTTATATTTCGTATTTTTACAATTTTTGATTATTATAATTATATTTTGAGTTTTTATACAATTTTTAGAATACCTATCTTGTAAATTAAGAAAATAGAAGTTAAGCTTTGGTAATATTAGAATAGTATAAGATAACTTGCCTACGTTTACAGATGGTTTACACATTTGTATTGTTAAGAATCCTTTTGATTATTTGTTAATTTTAAATTGTTTTAGCTCTTTTCGCCTGAAACACAGGATGTCCTATTTCAGGCACGTAAGACTTGGATTTAAGCTTATATTTGAGACTGTATGTAATTTATCCTGAAAAGATTTTTTAATAAAAATTATTAAATTATTATTATACGTTGAGTTGAATATTATGCTTGAAATAAAATGATTTATTTATTTATTATATTGCAAAAATAAACTAAATGGTACTGATAAATTCATTCACACATACTTTATACTGAGACGGCCACATAATAGACCTTCCTTAACAGATCTAGGTATTAGGAAGTTCCTTTGTGGTTTCCAGTGGCATTGTTAATGGGGCTTGCCAATGGACGCGGAAAAGAAGACAGCTATAGTATCTGATTGTAGGCCTTCTAACAATTATAAGTCGTGGGAATGAAACACGTTAGGAAATGTTTGTGAATTATTTTCCTTTTCGATGGATCCTCATTTTTCAAAACGGGCTGTGTCCATGTGAATTATTTCATGTTCAAAATTGAAAACTTTTGTCCAATATTAGGCTGGATCTTGTAGTGTTAGTTTTGATGAAAACTGCCACACATGTATTATGTCCATTATAAAATATGTCCCTCGTGGTACAGGCCCAGCTGTCATGCCGCGGTAAACACGGGGCAGGACCTTATCGGAGCAACTCGGGGGCAGGGGACGCGCGCGCACGCTACTCTCCCCACAACTGTACATATAAATTCTTCGTGTTAGTAAGTTAGCACTGCCCGCATGCTATCGATAGCGTGATGGGCGAGTAGTAGTCGGTTATTACATTTGTCCTCATCTGCAGTGAAGCCGCTGCGTGATACACCGTCAGGAATTGTGCTCCTATCAAATGAACATCAGCGGCCTGTTAGTATCTCTATAACTTTATTATGATGCGTTTAACGTAGCTGTACACTCTCGCTTACTAACCAGCTCACAGCTCAACCAAAGAGATATGTGAGCTCGCTACTAACCAGCTGACAGCTCAACCAAAGAGATATGTGAGCTCGCTACTAACCAGCTGACAGCTCAACCAAAGAGATATGTGAGCTCGCTACTAACCAGCTGACAGCTCAACCAAAGAGATATGTGAGCTCGCTACTAACCAGCTGACAGCTCAACCAAAGAGATATGTGAGCTCGGTACCGCTCGAACATCCTTACTAATATTATAAATTGGACCGTGAGTTTGTTTGTTCCGCTTTCACGCTGTAACTACTGAACCCAAAGACATTAAAATTATATTTACAAATCATTTATCTTATATCTCTTTGACTGAACCGATTGTTTTGAAATTTTGTAAGTACACGTAAAGTTAGAAGTCCGGATTAAATAATAGAGTATTATTTATCCCGGAAAAATTTGATGTTCCCGAGGGAAATCTAAAAAGCGCTAGATAAAAAATGTCCGGTGAACGGGCACCAAAAGGAGCCCGTTCACCTTGGCTCATACTTTTCGAAATGTGTCCTTGGAGTGTACCGACCGCCTTCAGCTTTTGGGAGTTGAAATTTCCTCGAACCTTAACTTTGGGCGGTTCATTGAGTCCAAGGCCAAGGTGGCTGCCAGGAAACTTGGCGTTATCGCAAATGTCCGGCAGTACTTCACACCTGGGCAGCTTCTAATGTTGTACAAAGCACAGGTCCGTTCGTGTGTGGAGTACTGCAGCCACATGGACATTGGTGCTGCTAAGTGTCACCTGGCCACTCTGGATTCGGCGGAGAGGCGTACGAAGAGGCTGATTGGTGACCCTGATTTAACTCGAGACGGTCTCCAAAGCCTAGAGCATAGGCGTAGAGTAGCCAGCCTTTCGGTGTTCTATAGGATGCATTTTGGGGAGTGTGCGAGGGAATTGCATGATTTAATTCCCCCGTCTCCGTTCCACCATCGGACGACCCGTCGTACGGCTAGTCTCCACCCTTACGTTGTTAACACCTCTACAGTCCGGGCGAAGCGTTTCGCCTCCTCCTTTATACCGCGTACATCGCGGGACTGGAACAATTTGCCAGCGACGGTGTTTCCGTCGGACTACAATTTGAGTGTCTTCAAGGCTAGAGTGAATAGGTTCTTAATTAACTAGTGCGCTTTACCATCAACGATTGCGTCACTGCTAACCATCAGGCGGGATTGCGGTCAAGTGCTAGTTTATAATTTATAAAAAAAAAACCTAATTTCACGCGGCAAAGCCGCTGGCGGAAATCTGGTGATTAATAAAAATAAAAAATAAAACCTGCCAAGAGCGTATCGGGCAACACTAAGTGAAGAGTTCCGTAGTTTCCCGTCCTTCACAATAAGTGTCCCCACTGCAGAGTTCAAAAAATGTGCTATTACACTGTTACATTGAGATCACCTACTACATAAGGACGGAATTCTAAAAGCGTGCCCACGAAGGACGGTGATAATGTAGAGTTATTTATTTTGACTAGCGAAATTACTCCGTATTGTGATATTTGTCACTTTTTGTTCATTTATCATTATTTAGTTTCATTTTGACATTATATAATTAATAATTTGTTTTTTGCCTCTAGCATGATTAGCATGATTGACTAAAAATTTTTAATGTTTTGCATGCAAGTATGTATACAATATGTTAAGAAAACCCTGTCCGATCCGTGAAGGTGTTGTTAGGTATCGATAACTGATTCTACTAATGCATACAAAACCTGGCTAAACAAAAAAAAAAATACCCCCTAAAAATTAAATATTCTTTCGCAAAAACAGGTAGCTTACAAAGGCAACACTGGGCAGCGCGGGCGACGAGGGAGGTCACGCGGTCACGCGCTTAACCGTAGCGGTGCCGATAGGTCATGAACTCACTTGACCTCATGCATGACCTTCCACACTTGCATATGGTTAGTAAGTACCTAGCTTTCGTGTCACAGTGGGGTCCTCGTTGAATAATTCGAGCACCTACTTTTCAATATCCGGATCATGGATGCGTGGTCTTCCTACACCATGAGCTTCAATAACACTGCGGGTTACGTAGTCGCGATTTTACAGACGTTATAACGCACAATCACACGGGACCGGGGTACAAAACGGATCATAGTCTCTACGATACATAGTCTCTACGAGCCTCACTCACATCCAAACACACACATCGCATTTTAAATTACGTTAGAAAACGAATTGATCACACAAAACAATAAACGTCTTTACGGAAGGAAAGTTTACGCGAAACTGATAATAATTCCAATTTATTCGAAGTAAATGTAAAATGATTTATGATTTTTATTTCATAAAAATACTTAGGTAATAGGTACACAGGTGCGCTGGCGGTGTTCATTGAGTAGTGATGTGTAAGTAAGTACTCAAAATATCGACGGATCGATTGATACAATTTATTTGTAACTATTATGGTATCGATTTAGTATTGCAGAATCTCATGCATGGATTCAATATTTCACAAAACTCAATAACATTCCAAAGTTTTAATTACAGTTTCTGTCTGAATGTCGATGATATTGACCGTTAAAATGTTTATAATACTTTACTAAAAAAGTATTTCATAAGACCCTCTCCTTTCTGTTTACTAATATGTAGTATTCTGTAATCTGTGCTAATAGGTCTATCTGTTATAATATTGTTATTAGTAATTTATCGATAATGAAACGAAAGTACATTTACCATTAGGTAATCTGTTTTTACAATAAATCATTCAACCTGCATTGTTTTACACTAAAATTAATAATAATAATTTATTTGCATCAAATGTTACAGTACATTGAAACATTTAGTACAATAATAAATTAATCAACATCATCATCTCATCATTAGTTAATTATATCAACTGCGATCCAAACGATCCCAACTAGTCACAATCATTTGACAAAAATGTGTTCGCCTATTAGGCTGCAGGTACAAGTTTCGATTAATAGCGATAAAAAAACGTTATTACGCAAAAATTAGTACATCACTAGCTTTTCTTTGAGTACGCCGACAAGCCGCCGCGCGGGACTTCACAGACGAGCACCGCCAAACATCGAGCATTAATTTATGCTTTTTAATATCCAACAAAGAATCAAACGATGATACCGCCGAAAATGGTGTTGTCACATTTTAAAATTTTACCTTATTTTGAGTTAATTCGCGGGAAAAAAATATTAATTCAAAATTCATTAATATTGTTACTATGATGATTAGGTAAAATTTCATATTTTATTTGGCCATGTGTTTACCTAACCTTTATTATTCTTACGGGTCGGACAGGGTTTTCTTAACATATTGTATTTGTACGCTTCTTAAGGTCGTACCCTCACCAAATGACCTTGAGAATTTGCTCCCTCTTCACCGCGCCCCACCTCTACAATACTTCGCAAAATATTACTAGCGCCGTCTGGCGGACGAAGTACTTACAAATACAAGTTAAATTCATAGACCACAGAAGTAACAGATATAGCACTTTTATTTTTGTTTATTGGTGCGCCCAAATACTTTTGGTTATTATAGACTGAAACAAATGTTGACGATACTTCATAATAAAAATTTTGCGTATTTTATTTTTTAACCGACTTCCCAAAAGTGTGGGTCTCAATTCGATTTATGTGTGCTCGCTGATAACTTTATCGTTAATGAACCGATTTTGATCATTCTTTTTTATATGAAAGAGTATGCTGCCTATGTAATCTCATTGTTACCACGTCAGTGTCGATAATGGAAATTCTAAGAAATTTAGGCCAATTATCGAAAATCGTGGGCACGCTTCGGGTGAAAACTTGATACTCGTATTTATATCGGATGATACTATAAAACCGTGAAGATTTGGGCCTGACCTGGTGATGGAGATGACAGAGAATCAAGGGAATCCACATCGGAAGCAACTGTCATGTGTTTGGGCTTACTTAATTTGTATTGATTAGACCTTTACAACTAAATATGTTATGACTGTAACTTCTGGGTTGGAAGTTAGTATTGTAGATTGAAAGTTAGCTAAGTCAGATGGTCAAAGGGATAGAAAAATAATATAATAAAGGTTAATTTATCATTATTTATTATTTTAAGGGAAAACGTAATCAGGGTCAAATAAATTTCTGCAGACAGGAAACCTACATAAAAAAAAGATTTGATTTATTTTTTTGGGCTCAGGCAAGACTGAAATTATATTATTATTCTCGTTTAATAAAACAAATACTTAAATTGTAAAAAATAAAACTATCGTATAAAAAAACAAATACATATACTATAATATTATTTACACAAAGCTTCCTTTTGCAGAAAAATAATAAACATCTGACTAATACAATATCCGGTCAGACTGGACGCTGACGGCAGCATATTTGGAAAAGGCCTGCAAGCAAACGACGTATTTCGTTTTCTTTAATTCCTATAAGACGACAATGAAAGTATGAGAATTTCTAGAAATAACGCAATGAAATAACACAACTTAAATTCAGTCTCAAATAAAAAAAATCAAATCAATTAAAATCAATTTTAATTGATTTTTGCATAAGCATGACGAGTAGGTAGTGTTTGTACTATGTTAAAGTACAGTGTTGTAAATTGTTGAGGAATTCCCTCGACTGTCTATGGTATTCATCATCAGATCTATTGCAGATCTTCATTTAAACCTATATGGGTGTAAAGTTTTCATCAATATAAATGAATTAAGTCCAAACACAAGGTAACTATTGTAAACCTTTGAGGAGTTCCCTTAACTGGCCTTTGTCTTCATCATCAGAGCTTTATTGACAATCACAACTCATTTAGGTGTAAACTTCTTATCAATATAAATTTATTAAGCACAAACACGAGGCAGCTGATGTGAATCGTTAAGGAGATCCCTCGGCTGTCTCCCGGCTCCATCATCAATTCCAAACTTTACTAAATTGTAGTGCGTTAAAACACTTAATGAAAAAAAAAACATAGAAATGCCCTAGGCGCCCCTATGATTTTTTAAATTTCTCCTAGGTTTCCTTAGTCTTCCATCATCAGACCCTAATTTCCTTAACATGAGACTACCTTAAAGATATAATCCTTGTAATGAAAAAAAAACATGTGGCACTCGGGAACTGCCGCGGTAAAGCTATTGCATAGCATTTTTTATCAACTTATGCAATAGGGTATTTGACTAAAAAAACCTAATTAGTCCGTCAGTCAGATTTCCAAAAAATACTCATCATCATCATCATCATTTCAGGCGAAAGACGTCCACTGCTGGATATAGGCCTCCCCCAAGGTTCTCCACGACGACCGGTCCTGCGCCTCCCGCATCCAGCGGTTTCCAGCGACCTTCACCAGGTCGTCGGTCCACCTTGTCGGGGGCCTACCCAAAAAATACTAGACACATATTTTTTTCTTTTTTCATATAAACAAAAAATGAAGACGACACAGCGCTTTGAAAACTCGTGTGACGTCACTGCACGCTACACTTTTTAACGGCCAGTGACGTCACCAGCCATCACTCCTGATCTTTGATGCCTATTATATTTGTCAATTTTTATTGATTTGATAAAACAAATTATACGAAATGTAAAACGTATATAATAAACCCGCAAACAAACATAAAAAACGAACACCAAAATGAACATCAATAACAGAGACACTTTATGGTAGTATTATGCTCTATGTGACATGCGGTGCGTGAGCGAGCAAGCAGATGCTTTCTCGCTCACGCGCCGCCCGCTATGCTAGCGGACCGCGCGATGACGAACGACACGGGTTCCCCTTCGAGAGCTTGTGGCATACTGAATCTCAATAGCTCGGGCAAGAGAAATGATGGGGAATACGCTCAGATTGTTGAATAAAATTTTTGTTTTGGTCATTTTAAAAAAATATTTCTACAATAATGTTCGTCATGAAATTGCCTATCCATTAGTGTAAGAACGAAATCTAAATAATGCTTACTTTTCGAGGAGATGCACGTTTTTGATAATTATTTCTCTTGTCAGAGGTTTCGTTGTGAAGGAATTATATAAACATTTAGCTTAGTAAAAAAAAAAAAAAAACTACAATTTTGGAGCCATGATTATGGAGAAAATGTATGTATTTTTAATAAGTTGACATTTCTTTTGGATAAAGAGTAGATAGCTTCGAAAAACTACATAAAAACGGCCTGCGGTATATTATTCCTCTGGAACCGCCTTAACATAACATAGCGACCTATAAACATAAATTTAAGAACTGTATTCACTACCTATGTTATACAAATAAAATTGATGTTGATTAACTAAAAGAAACAGTTATAGATTGCAACTGTAGGTACGTGGAAATTTCGAAAACATGTTGTTATTTGAGTCCCACCACGAGTAGTGGAAAAGGGGTTGTACCATGGAGAGGTAAACAGGCAAGGCAATTCCAAGTTTCTACGGGTAAATGCCATCGCACTAAAAACATTCTGTAAAAAACTAGCCAAGTCTCGATGAGCTCCATCGACCATGTCTTTTACAGAGCTTGTTTATCTCTAAAAAGTAATGAAATCTAGACGGAAATCGTGCCAAGTCTAAGGTTCCATATTGTGTGAATTGGCCGTTGAAGTGTACACAAGGGTACAAAACCAGGTGCTCCATAACACCACTGCACCAATCTGTCGCCAGAACTATGGACGATAGAAAATTGCCACTTGGAAAACGTTGATTTAATAACGAGTCAATTGTAGGCTTAAAAAAGCTGCGTATTTCAATAATACTTATGTATCTATAGGCGATCCTGGAACAAACGGTATAAAAAATAATTCCAGTACAGATGGACTTCTAATTGTTGTTAGAACTCCGTCTTTACGTCTTTTTTTTAATAAAATTATAAACTAGCGCTTGACCGCAATCCCGCCTGATGATAAGCAGTCAGTCAGTCTATTTTATGTTGGATCTGTGGTAGATTTGTAGCTCCAAAAAGAAGAGAGCAGAAGTCAGCATTATTGAATGATGAATGCATGTGTTGCACAATCAATAACAGCCTAAAAAGAGACACTAGGAGTCAAAAGAATGTGCAACGGCCAAGTCACACAACATTAACTATAATAATAAAAAAATCGCAGTGAGGAACGTTAGCACTTCTTTGTCTAGATTTCATTACCTTTTAGAGATAAACAAGCAGCTCCATCGGGACTTGGCTAGTTTTTTACAGAATGTTTTTGGTGGGATTTCGCTTCTTTTGTAGAAACGTTTCTAGATTCTAGATTAAATTAGAAGATGTGCTCCACTACGCTAGATTTTTGGAATCACAGTCGATTTTTTATTTACTAATAGTAAAAGGGGCTATTACAATATCTCTAATACAGCTGAGACCAGCTGAGGGTCCTTCATCATATACTTAAGACCTTCGATTATTGACAGCAAATGAAGTGGCTTATCAAGTTGAATATTTTTTGTAAATATGGTAGGTACGTCAATCTCTAATAGTTTGGATGCGCTCTTGTGTTTTTGTAAAGATTGTAGGTACGTCAATCTCTAATAATTTGGTTGCGCTCTTGTGTTTTTTATCAGGGTCACCATGTGTTCCAGTTCTTCGATTATCCTAGATTTTATAGTTTTATTTATGTGGCCATTAAATCCTGACTCTGTATCAAATTTCAGCTCTTTGAGTTTATAGGAAGTACTAATTTTATTTTGATGATCATGAGTGAGTGTCATAAACGTGAAACTTTACTTTCGCTTTCGTTCGGAACTGAATAAACTACCGACTTGGATTTTGGATTTTAAGTATATGGTTATAGCTTACTGGATGTCGAAAATTTCTGCGTACCTACTGGTCTTATCCAGAGGTTCTCAAATAGGGGCCTAAAAATGCGTCAGAATGGTTCCAGTAAAGGAAGGTACGGCAGTGTTTGCTTGGCAGTGCCACATCATGGTCTTCGGATCCGTTACTATTTCATGCGTTTTATATTAAATTTGTTCATTTCAGTCCATAACGTACAACAACTATGTAGGATATTGTATTATATGGACAATGAGAAAATTACAATGAAAACGAAAGACCAACCGAACAATTCGATAATTGAATAGTTTATTCCCGTCCCCCATGGGGTCGGCATGAGTATAGAAGTCAAGAAAAATCTTAACAGCGGGAAGCAACCCAAAGTACAGCGCCATTACTCGAGAAATTGGGTTACTAATTTATACAAAGTACATGGGCTTATATGTTGGATTTTCTGGAGGTGGTATTTCTGGATTGCGTGAACCGATTTTAAGTAAGTAATTTTTTTAATTTGAAAAAATATAAGCTCAAGGTAATAAAATATGTAATCTAAGTTTATAAAAATACTTATACAGTTAAATTACAAAGTTAGTACAGGAATCATTTTGTAAAAAAAAAAAAAAAAAAACTACTAAACCCATGAACAAAATAATTTCTAAAGTTCTACTTTTGTTATTTTTTCATATTTTTAAACTCATGGTTGAAAAGTCAGAGGGCAGTGAAAAATAGCACGTTAGGGTTGAAGAGAAGCCCTGGTCGGGAAACAACATCGGACTCCTGGCTACCGTAGGCACGGGCTTGCGGGCGGAGAGCGATGGCATAGAATAAAGAGTGGAAGTAGGTTATCTCCGACCCAATCCGCGATTTAATTGCCTACTGTCTTGGCATAGAATAAAGAGAGGGAGTTTGCCGCCTCGTAAGAACCAGGCCCGGGACGACGGCGCGTTACGTTTCGCGCGCGCCTCAAAGAGATGTCAGTACACCGTGGCCAGGGATGCGGATTGGTTAAAAAGAAAACAATGCCCTGACACACAGGAAAGTGAAGGAACACGAGTGGGTGACTAAAAGTCTGACACGCCCTTCCGCTCGGCCCAGAGCGGGAGAGTTCATTTGATGATGCTCATCCAATTAAAAAAAACCGGCCAAGTGCGAGTCGGACTCGCACACCGAGGGTTCCACAGTGCAAGCGTAGCGGTTTACAATGTATGACGTATTAAATCAAATGACTTACTAGATATCGTTGAAACCAATTGCAGGGTAATGCGTAATGCACATCATACATTTTTTTATTTTTTTTAACACCCTTGCTCGTAAAGCTGATGTAATCCCACCGGTTTTAAATATGTAAAGCGGGCCATAACAAACGCGTGTGTTATCAAAGCAAATAGTTAAGTTATAGTCCATACAAATTCCATAACAGCATTATTTGTCATTTCAAATAATTATGGAACTGATCGCCGCCGCGTGGCTCTAGCCAGTAGCCAGTGAGCAGCGCGCTGTTCCATATTTGAAATGGCAAATAATAATACTAATGGCGGGAAAGGAACAGTGTGCATCACAGATTGAGTTTATTTAAAATAACTGATGTGCTATTTGAAATAAAAAAAATTGTATTTGTTTGTATTTAAATGAGTATTTGTAAAAAAAAACAGTTTATTCGGTAATTTAAAAACTTGACTGCATGCTCTAGCATCTTTGCCAACATTTTCACGCAGCTACGGCAGAAAATAAACCTCGCGCCATTTTTCTCAAATTTTCTTTTCTTTCTACTTGTATTCTGAATATCTTTTTTTCTGTTTCCTCGCAAGTGTGTTAAAAAATGTCGTACGATATACGTGCGTATTGGTTATAACATGCTCGGCTCAATTACACCCTCGCCTTCGGCTCGGGCTGAAATTCCGCCTCGCATGTTATAACCATCATTACGCACTAATATCGTAATGTACTATAATATTATCTTATTTTGGAACTTACAGAAAACTAAACTGCTGTATCTTTTGATCGCGTTAACTTGGAAGTTTGATTTTTTCACTGCTTAAAGGTACAATAGACCTAGGTATTTGGTGTTGGACAAAGTCTTGCCGCCAAGCGATTCGTCGTGTTCCGGCATGATGTCTGGTGAAGCCGTACGGTGGACGGGTCTGAGCAGTTGTGTTGCTATGTGTGCCGGGTACGATGTGCCTAATGTTGTTGTGTCGGGAGTTTGGTCGTGGAGGGTCTTCAGATCATCCTCTGGCGCAGCATCGTTGGTCGTGTTGTGGGGTTAAACATTGCATCACCTCGCTCAACTGCCGTCTTCCTTCCTATTCACTGCAATTTTTTGAGTAAATAGGCTTAATAAGCTAGTGCGCTTTACCATCAACGATTGCATCGCTGCTTACCATCAGGCGGGATTGCAGTCAAGCACTAGTTTATAAGTATTAAAAAAAAAAAAAACAATTTGATACCTTTATTCGTTCGTGAGAAATAAGGTAGTAAGTTTCATTTTATTAAAATATTTTTAATATATTATATAAGTAAAAAAATGTGATTCGCAATTTTTCCTATATTTGCATTATATGACAATGCTTCATGCCACATTTAAAGATTCTGAGTTCACGGGAAGTATCCTGTAGGTTTTGATTCCTTTGCGAGTGTCGAAAATTTGTTGTAAATGTCGACATAATCGGCTGTATCTTTTGATTGGCTTGGCTTAGAAGTTTGATATTTTCAAAGCTTAAAGGGACAATAGACCTGAGTATTTCATGTGAATTTCAGCTTGATACGTCCACGCGTTCTTGAGATAAAGGGTCTTGACAGACAGACAGACGGACAACAAAGTGATCCTATAAGGGTTCCGTTTTTTCCCTTTGAGGTACGGAACCCTAAAAAAGGCTTCAAAAGAAAAAAATACTCCCCATTTTACTTTTATGGGACCCCTCTTATAAAATATTTTGTTATATTTTTTATTTTACCGCTTTGTCGGCGTGACTGAAATATTGGTACCAAATTTCAACTTTCTAGAGCTAACGGTGACAGATTATCGGCGGACGGACAGACCGATATGGAGAAATTATAAGCGGCATTCGTGGGACTGACCGACAGAAGTGAAAACTAAAAAACATACAACACACAAAAGTAAAAAAATACCGCTCACGGTGTCGGGTCGGTCAGGTTCACGAGAATTCAATGATTTTTCCCTATCCAACAAAAATGCCCGTCGTTAAAGAAGTTAAGTTAGTTCTCTTCAATAAGAGATAATAAAACAACATTTATCAGATACCATTCATTGACAGGAGTCTGAACTTGGTGATGATGTTGTTTGCGATGGTGTATACAAATATAAGCCGGTATTCGCTTGAGCATCGACAGTCACGAATTGTAGCGTTCGAGAGTCGAGCGTTGATCTTTAAGTTGTAAAGTTATCACACGCTGCGAGCAGTGCTGGGCGCCAGTGGTTTGCCCTCTGGCCATGAAGTGGTCGTCAATGCAGGGTTATAGCAAACACATGTGGCGCCAGCGACATTACGACTTACGACAAGCATTAATAAAAGATTGCTTCGCGCGCAGATGTGTGCCCTCGATATATATGTAGACATTAAAAAAAAAACATTTTTACATAAAACAAATACAACTGACTTCCAAAGAAATTTCGGAATCTAATCTTATTTCGGAAGTAGGTGGCCTTGTGTTTGTACTTGATTAGTTTGTATTGGTAAGAACTTTACGTCTACATAGATGGGTTGTAACTCTCATTAGACTTATAATGAAGACGAAGGACAGTTCAGAGAACTCTTCAAAAGTTTACAGTAGGCACCTTATGTTTGGACTTAATTCATTTATATCGATGAGAACTTTGCATCCATATGGGCAAGAATGAAGGTCTGCAGTAGATCTGATGATGAAGACCATAGACAGCCGGGGAATTCCTCAACGATTTACAGTAGTCAAACTTAACATAGGACAACCACTACGTACTTGCCATGCTGATGAGACAATCAATGATAATCAAGAGACTGAATACGTTGATTAATCGTGTCACTCTATGGCTAGTGACACGATTACGCAACGTATTCAGTCTCATCTTTCAGTTGGGTCCCCTTGTATTTTTTTTATTTTCAGTAGTTTGGGTTTAAACTAAAATTAAGGATAAAACTTCGAGTAAGCAAAATTGCGTCGCTTGCTTGCTACCGTTTTCCCTACCATGTTGGCGTCAGCGTCCAGTCTGACCGGACTCAGTTGAACCACAGTAGACAGAGAACAGTAGATTATATAAGGCCGCCCGCAGAGTTATTTGCCTACTCTTGCGTTGAACCCTAGGGTTGTCACTTTGATCTAAATTTATAGAATAAAAAGCATATTATGATTGAATATTTTACCAATTTATAAATTTAGTAAAAATAAAAAGCCTTTATTCACATAACATTTATTATATTAAGTTACAAATTTGATACCGACAAAATTTTTAAGACTACTTAAGTGTACCTAACACTAAATTATATTCTAAAGCTCGTAAATAA
Source organism: Sesamia nonagrioides (assembly GCA_017933935.1). NCBI lineage: Eukaryota > Metazoa > Arthropoda > Insecta > Lepidoptera > Noctuidae > Sesamia > Sesamia nonagrioides. The sequence goes on from JADWQK010001233.1 coordinate 154,641, forward strand.
TGATAAATTTTAAGTGATGTGTGATATGGAAAATCGATATAACTAGCTCTTATCAGAGAAGATTGTAAGTGATGAGTACTTAAATGTAACAATAACACAATAATATTCACAAGCTAATAACTAATGCTTAAATGATATAAAACATGAGAACGTAAACAATAAATATGTAGTTCTTATGAAAAAGTAGCCATTAGTAAAGCTAAGATTATGTATGGGTAGCGAATATTTAACAAATGATACCTTACTTTAATAAAACCGCAAAGCCTTTTTAGCCTCATTAGTTTCTGAGGTACAATTATAATGATTGTTTATATGGGTACTGTGTAATGTTTGTTTATATAATCGGATAGCAACAGCTAGCTCAAATGCAACAAAGGCGCCGCTCGCTTACTCGCTATTAAGAGCACCTCGCGTTGCTGTTGTCGACGCGCGCGTCAGAGGGATTAAAGGTTATAATGTTATAAATAAAATTCTACGCAACCCTAAGCGTTAGTCGGTCACATTTTACTATAATTTTATTAACTTAATATTATGATTAAGACGGCATATTTGGATCAAACAACACATAAGACAATAGAAAAAAAAAATAGTAATTTGCAATATTGATTATTGTGACATTGTCCTTATTACACTATACTCGACAAATACGTTTACTTAAACGATATTTCGTACTCAATCCTCTGTTTTATAGTAAAACTGGGCTTCTTAAAATAAACTTAACTTTAAACATAGTAGTCAGAAAGTAAATCTGGGAATACAATTATATGGAAAAACGCGACTCGGGTACGCTCTTAATAAAGCAAATAAACTGTGAAACAAACAATACATATATCACATTTTCTAATAAGATTTAAGTTGTACTTACATTTCTGGTTCAGTAGGAAGTATGAAGAATGATAAGTCCGGATTTGCGAAATCATTATTGAGGCACCCGAAAACACTACAATATTTTTTTCCCCTTTTGAAGTCATGATACTCGTAATAATTAATATTATGGTAAGTGGCCGGCGAGAATTGACGAACGCGAGCGGTCATGTAATTTACGCGCGTGCTCACAGTCACGCGGCACAGCCCGTATTGCCGCCATCCTATACCATCCTATATTATGCCGGCGTGTGCGTGAAATCGCGTACCGACACGGCGCTCGGCGCACACGCATACATTCAAACCGAGAGCGGCTCGTTTATATGAAGATGTTTTACTGTTCTCTGTCTATTGTGCTTTTATAGAGTAGATAATAAACTGAACAAGTAAACGGAAAAGAAGCTTTGAAATCTGCTGAATGGGTCGCACACACTTTGGATGTTAGCTTGACTGATAGTCACGAATATCCAAAAGATGATTATTTTTGCATATACAGTATGTTAAATAACAGAGGGCGTTCGCTTAAACTCGTTAATATATATCATTAATAGATTAAAATAAAAATATCAGCATAGAAAAATAAGCATAAAAAAATCCGAATAAAAAAAATTCAAATTGGAAATAAATTTGAAACCTCCTGTTTTAAATCAAAAGAGTAGTCGTCATGTATAAATAAATTGCGACGTTGCCGTCTTTCATGTTCGCGTGTACAGTGTGTTTTTTTTACATGTCAATTTAAAATTTTTATTGAATATTTTCTTATTGGAAAAAATTTTAAAACATTTTGTTTTCGAATGGAAATATTTTTTTTAGCATGTATGTATGCTATACTATTTCGGGTTAACGGGAACGCCCTCTGTTAGTTAACATACTGTATACAAGTACTTGTTTTTGCCTCTGACTTCCGAAATTACTTATTTTTCACTTTGTAGTGTTTTTTGGCAGTCGGCTGTTTTTTTTTTGTAAAAGTTTTTTTTCGTTTTCTCGAAGTACCCACCAAAAACATTCTATAAAAAACTAGAAAAGTATCGATGGAGATGGAGCTGCTTGTTTATCTCTAAACAGTAATGAAATCTAGACATAGTCGTGCCAAGTGTAAGGTTCCTTACTGCGATTTTTTTGTTATTGTAGTTAAGGCGCTGTGCTCAGAAAAATAGGCTTCAAAAAACAGTTTTTTAGCCAAATGTATACATTTCAGAGCAGCCAAAAATTTATATGTTAATCTTGATTGTATGTAGCAGGAAACCATTATTTTCAAAACACGTTTTGAATTAATTTTCTCGATAGAAAAAAATTCTAAAGTAACCCCTAAAATTGAATTTATAACAGTTGTAACTGTATTATTAATCATCAAATCTTGATAAAATTGAGAAGAGCGATGTAAAATATAATAGTAAATGAAACCATTGTTTTTGTTTATCGATTTAACTAAGATATTCTAAAATAAATAATGTATTTAATGATAAATAACGTGAACAAAACGTCGCTCCATCGCGGCGTCCATTGCCTTCTCTTTCACTTCTATGCTTAGCGACAGTGACCGCTGAGGCGCGCTGCTTGACGGACCTATGTCAATTTTTGCTTTACCCCGCACAGAAAATAATTATATTTACGTGTCTGTTTGTTGATGAATAGTCATATTTCGTTTTTGCCCGGGTTCAAACCCCAGGTTTACATTATATGCTTTTTGTAGATTTTAATTGAAATGAATGCTTTTTATTATACTGTTGTATTTTTGCCGATATTTTATTTGATTTTTTCCTGTAATTATTCTTTCTTTTTACTTTTTCGTGGCAAATTTTTCTTCACCTGTATGTGTTCGGGCTCAAACCCCAGCTTTACGTTGTATGCTTTTTGTTGGATTTCTTATTTGCATTTTTTTTTAATTATTATTAATTTAGCCGATTTTCTGTATTTTTTGTAGTAATTGTTCCATCTTTTTAAATATATTCTTTTTGTAACAATTATAATGCAAACTAATATTTAAAATCAATTCATTATAATTTTCTTTCTACAAATTTCTAGAAATTAATAATAAATAATAATAATAAGCCTTTATTTAACCATGAATTTCTTAGTTCATAATATAATTTTAAAAAAGAAAAACAATAAAAATAACAGTTAATTTGATAATAGTTCAAAACAGTAAATTTAGATTTCATTTTGTTGCATTATTCATGGCTCCTTTCAGTATAGGCCTCCTCCAAGTGCCTCCATCTATTTCACTCGTACAAACCCGATTTCGATAAGAGTTGCAGTTTTGAAGAAGAAATCTTTTATTTTTTTAAATATCCGAAAATGCATTTTTTTTTTTTAACAGTTACTCTAAACAGCTGTTTATAAATAGTAATTTCTAGAAATGATATATTTCTAACAGTTTCATGAAAAAAGGACATAACACAAAAAATTTAAGCAGAACGGAAAAAGCGCATTATAAAAATAAAAAAGAAAACAAAAGTAATAATAAAAAATGAAAATATGTATAAAATATACATTTTCGAAAATCGCAAGGTAAAGTAAATGATGAGGATGTGGGATTCGAACCTGGTGCTCGTCTAATGCGAACCGGGACTGTCACGAACAGAGCCAACCATGCTTCGCGGTTGGGTTATGAAATTTATTAAAATAAATAATTATTTATTATACATAGTAACCGTTTAGTAGAAAAAACTAATAATATTTTACTTTTCTGCATTTTTTACCAGCGAACTCTTTTATATATTTTTTTTTTTTTTTTTTTTATAAATTATAAACCAGCGCTTGACCGCAATCCTGCCTGATGGTAAGCAGTGACGCAATCGTTGATGGTAAAGCGCACTAGTTTATCAAGAGCCTATTCACTCTAGCCTTGAAGACACTCAAATTGTAGTCCGACGGAAACACCGCCGCGGGCAAATTGTTCCAGTCCCTCGATGTACGCGGTATAAAAGAGGAGGCGAAGCGCTTCGTCCGGATCGTAGTGGTGTTAACAACGTAAGGGTGGAAACCAGCCGTACGACGGGTCGTCCGCTGGTGGAACGGAGATGGGGGAATTAAATCATGCAATTATATAGTTATCAAAGTCGATGTTTTCAGCAATTTCGTTTTCAATTGACAAAGTTGCTAAGTTTGTCAATATAGATTGAGATAATGTTGATCGAAGATAGGTTTTTTGAGCTTCAGTACTGAAAAACTCAGCTCCTCACTACCAACTGTTAGGTACAGGTATAGTCAATAATATTCGCAATGCTATCCATACAGTATACAATTCTTTTAAGTTGCCCTTGATGACATTTAAAACAAAAATGGGAAGGGAAGTAAACCACATTCTGATCAGGAAAAAAGGATATCAGACTTACAAGTTCAGTCAGATAGAGGCATCATCATCATCATCATCATTCATTTATTCATTTGTATTGTTTTTGTGAATAAACAAAAAACAAATTCATTCTACCTTTTGTTAATGAACACCGATCGAACAGATTGATTTGCGCTTAATTTAGGGAATTTACGACTAAGTAGATCTATAACGAAGGGCTGGGGAGACTGGGCACGTAAGCAGTCTTTGAGGAGTGGCTAGAGAGGAGCCACGGCGTCCTCACCTTCCGCCTGACGCAGGTCCTCACCGGACACGGCTGATTCCTGTTCCGGATAAGGAGGGAGCAAACGCCAAGGTGTCATCACTGTGGGGTTCACATTGAGGACACAGTGGAGATCTGTCCGGCTGGGTAGAGCACCGCCGTGTCCTCGTGGCGGCGATCGGCGGCGATATCTCGCGTCCGGCCGTAGTCCAGGCCATGGTCCAGAGCGCAAGTGCATGGCAGGCCGTCACCACCTTGTGTGAAGCAGTGATACTGGCAAAGGAGCAGGCGGAACGCGTGAGGGAGCAGGAATTCCAGTGCCCCCACGCCTCCAGCCGCCGCAGGAGACGCCCTGATCGGGAGACAACATCTAACTCCCAGCCACCGTAGGCGCGGGCTTAGCGGCCCACTGTTCGCCACCTGGTAAGGACCAGGCCTGAGTCGATAGCGCATTGTGTTTCACACGCGCCTCTAATCAGATTCCTCTAATCAGCATATTGTGATGAGGTCCACGAAGACTGATGGCTCCTGGGTCAGGTTTGCGGGTTGGTTAAAAAAGAAATCGTGGCCCTGGCGCACAGGCAAGTAAAGAAACACGGATGGTTTTTAGTCAGTAAAAGTCTGACACGTCCTTCCGCTCCGTCCAGAACGGGAGAGATCATTTGATGATTTTGATTACCCATCCAGAAAAAAAAGAAAAGGGCTGGGGAGCCGCTTGCGGCGCTCTTTTCTGTTCGGCGCCCTGGTCGATCGCCCAACCGCGCCCTACCCTAACGTCGCTACTGCCCACTAACGTATAAAGAATGTTCACCGGCTAAGTCACACAACATTAACTATAATAATAAAAAAATCGCAGTAAGGAACCTTAGACTTGGCACAAGTTTGTCTAGATTTCATTACTTTCTAGACATAAAAAAGCAGCTCCATCGAGACTTGGCTAATTTTTTACAGAATGTTTTTACATTCTGTAAAAAATTAGCCAAGTCTTGATGGAGCTGCTTTTTGCTGCTTCTTTTTGTAGAAACATGGGCTGAGTTTTTTTTCTAAGGGGAGGCATTTGCCCAGCAGTGGTGCGCTATAGGCTAGATTAAATTAGTCGATTTTTTATATCCCAATAGTAGAACTATTACCGTATCTCTAATACAGCTGAGACCAGTTACCCTCAACTGGTCTCAGTTGAGGGTCCTTCACCATCGGATGAAGGACCCTCAACGAAGAATCCGAAATCCGATCCCGAATCAAAGGTCTAATAACACGTTACATATACCTACCTACCGTAGCACCTTGACAACCTATGACTACACCTTTCCAAACATGAAAATTTATCTCTACATAGTGAATATTGCATACTTCAGAATAGTATTGTATGACATTACTACTGTGTCCATTTACTTGTACGTACATTAGCAACTTTGTTCACTTCAGTATTCTGAAAATCTTGTTTTATACTTTTTCAGCGTCGTTTTTTGTCGTAGTTGGGTTTTAGTTTTTTTACTTTTTATATAGAATAAGTTTAGGGATTTAAAAATGTATCACATGTTAGGATTATAAATTAGCAAATTACAATTATAACGAACTTAAATAAATGCCGTAGGGTTATTGTGGGCTCCACCGTGGTCTTATATTTCTAAAGAGCATCTCGAGGGGGTTTTGGCACTGACACTAGCACTATCCTCTTGCAGGCATAGTCATTTGCACATGCAAAACAAGAATAAAGTGCTAGAACTGGATCTTGATATCTTTAACAATAAATTATATCTAATGAATATTATGGAAAAAATTAAAGATGATAGAAATATAAGGAAATTATTTTATTTATTACAAATAATCACTGCCCTTGAAATAGAAGGTATTTATTTAGCAATTGACGCTTGCATGCACAATTAAAATGTTCGCAATATAAGTATTTACATTAAAAAATATAAGTAGTTTTAGTTCATTGTCTGCTTAATAATATAATTCCATCAATTAATACAACAAGCACAAGACCGGTCAGCGTGGAAAGCCTTGGGGGAGGCCTATGTCCAGCAGTGGACATCTATAGGCTGAAGAAGAAGAATTAATACAATAATTTTATTTCAAATTCATCAGTCAATAATATAATTAATGTCAGTTTCTAATAATTAAATTATATAAAATAGTCAACCAAGATGTTTCTGAAACAAGAAGTCTGCAACACTATAATAATAAGCCTTGTCCACATAAAAATTACAAAGGCTTTTCTTAAACAATTAGTAATATACTATATAAATATGTCTAACTAAAAATAAAATATTATTAATTAAATATAAAATGATTCAAGCAATATATTTATCATACTCGTATATTTCTGTTTAATTAACCACATGGTCACTCACTATAAATAAACATGGCGCCCTGCATTTCGGCCAATCAGGGCAAAGGACAAAATGACAATGAGTAAAGTGTAGAGGACGCATTGGATTCACTACATCGTACACGGACTTTCTTATTGTTTTTCCAAAGCGAAGACAAACCGAGCAATGTAATTTTTTTTCTTCCTTGATGCAGTAATATCATGAAAGTTTGGAATATCATAGTTATCAGTATATTTTTGTGTTTTTTTCAAATTTTACTATAACAAAATATTATTTTCGACTTACCGATGGAAATATATACCACCTCGTTGTATAGTTGAGGTCTGGTTTTTTGCCCTGCATGTTATAATTGCACAATACGGCATTTTAAAGCGGAGCTCCGACTCGTGAAGTACTTTTAAGATTACTAAGGTCCGTATTACAGAACGTCACTCAAAACTCAAGCCCTACATAACTCTCGTTTCAAGCCATTTGATTGGTTGAAACTAGTTTTAAGTAATGCTTAAGCAAGATCAATGCTTGAGTTTCGTTCTGGAATACGCACGTTAATGAATGTTTCCGACGTTCGGTCGACTTAAGATTTGCGTCTCACATTTGTGGCACGCCTGCCCCGCCTACACGACCTTTCCAGTCTTATTGACTATTTCGTGGCACCGTTTATCTACAATAAATTACCAGTCCGCATAAAAAATTTGAATGTTACACAGTTCAAAACAATATTAAGGCGCTGCGCTCAGTAAAAATAGGCTTCAGAATACAGTTTTTTTAGCCAAAAGTATACAATTTAGAGCAGCCAAAAATTTATCTGAGGGCACGGCAGTGCCCTCG
>JADWQK010000648.1:0-66212 GCA_017933935.1 Sesamia nonagrioides
AATTCCGCATTCAGTGATTTCCACGAACTGGTATGCTTATTCTACAACCTCTGCTTCCCCAAGGTAAGAGTTCGTGTGAACAGTAATAATAAAAATAATCAAAATTGGTTAAGCACAGGAATACGGTTAAGTTGCAAAACTAAACGGAGACTACGCCACCAATATTATAAAACTAAAAATTCTATAAATAAAACTAAATATAAACATTACTCCACTTTGCTCAGGAAATGTATTTACGGATCAAAAAAGAACTCAAACATAAAATATATTAACACTCAGGATAACAAATGTAAAGCCACTTGGACTGTCATTAAAAATGAAATAAATAATACTACCCACAAAGACAAAATAGAAATCATAAAGGTAAATAATGTTGCATTTACTGACCCTGTAGAAATTGCTTCTCAGTTTAACGAACACTATGTAAATTCAACGCATACCGCACAAATACAACAAAGTGCTGGTCAAAGTTTTCGAAAAAATATACGTGTTAACTCTATGTTTTTGAAACCTATGCTGGAAAGTGAGGTTCAACTGGAAATAATGTCTTTAAACAATACCAGAGCAGAGGGCTATGATGAAATTAGCACTAAAATCGTTAAAGCCTGCTGTAATGAACTGACTGGTATCTTAACTTATTTAATCAATGCTTCATTTATAGCTGGGAGTTTTCCCGATAAATTAAAATTATCTATAATAAAGCCGTTATTCAAAAAAGGAGATAAATTGGATATCAATAACTATCGGCCTATAACCTTAATACCTATATTCTCCAAAATTTTTGAAAAATGTATGTATAAAAGACTACTTAATTTTTGTAACAAATTCCAATTAATAAGTGATGAACAGTTTGGGTTTCAAAAAAATAAATCTACGTCTTTAGCCGTTTTCTCTCTTATAAAAAATATATTAACGAATCTTAACAAGAGCCATTTGACTACTGGTCTTTTCTTTGATTTGTCGAAAGCGTTCGATCTGGTGTCACACGAATTGTTGCTGGATAAGTTGGAGAACATCGGGATTAGGGGACCTGCTTTACAGTGGTTATCGTCATACTTAAATAATAGACAACAATGTGTCATAATCAATAAAATTACTAAAAATAAAGATATGACATCCTACTCATCGCAATATAAAGTAAATAAATATGGTGTTCTACAAGGGAGCGTATTAGGCCCAATATTATTTATTCTATACATAAATGACATAATAAGAATAACTAAACATAAATGCGTATTATTTGCTGACGACATAACGATTATAGTGACATCCGATAGAAAGAAAAGTACCATTACAGATCATGAATTAGATATCAATAATACAATAGACACATTATTAAATTGGCTTGACATTAACCATTTAAAAATTAATTTAGATAAATCCGTTTACATTCAATTTACCCAATCAAATAATAATAAATATAACATAAAAATGAATATCACTAAAATCAACGAAGTAATGTATACCAAGTTTTTGGGTGTAATAATAGATAAAGACATTAATTGGAAAGAACACGTGGACAGTGTTAGCACTAGAATTAATAAATTCGTTTATGCGTTGAAACAAGTAAAAAATGTCACGAATATAAAAACTGCTATTATTTCATATCACGCGTATGTTGAATCGTTACTGCGCTATGGTCTGGTGATGTGGGGTAATAGTACTGATGTAAATAGAGCATTTGTCGCTCAAAAAAATGCATAAGGGCAATATGTGGCCTTCAACCGGATGACTCATGTCGACCAGTATTTAAAAGACTTGGTTTGCTACCGCTGCCGTCTCTTTATATTTATGAGATATGTATGTTTGTCAGGCAGCATCAAAATTTATTTGTCAAAGCAAATGACATTTGTGTCCGAAACCGACGAGACCCCAACAGGCTCGTACTAAGTGAGATTCAAAGGCTAACTAAATATAATAAAAGTTGCCTTGCAATGTGTGTACATTTATATAATAAGTTACCAAACGATCTCAAAAATGTGAATACCAAATTATTTAAAAAGAAATTGTATGAATGGCTGTCTGTTAATAGTTTTTATAGTGTTAAGGATTTCCTCGACAAAAAATGTTAATGTCTAGTACACCTTGAAAAATTTGCATGCTTATATTAAATTGGCAAAACATGTCTTGGTCTAAATTGTATTTTTACCATCTTTGTATACCGTGTTTTATGCAAATAAATATATTATTATTATTATTATTATTTCTTTTATTTACCTTCCTTACATATAATTTACATTTTTAAATATTTGTATAAAAAAAAACAAAAACATTTAAAAATATAAAAAATAGTAGCCCACCGGTATCGGGAACAGGGTCCAAGCTACCGGCGGTCAGGGCTCCAGAGAGAGGAACTTCCTGCCAATGCGAGCCGTGTCCAGCAGTACCGCTTTCTGAATCAAGCCCTTGATCCAGCCGCCTAACGAGAGCCTCCTGAGGTGTTGGTCGAGGCTCTTGGCTATTAAGCCATTGGCTGTCACGACTATCGGTACAATGATTGCTGAATCCACCTCCCATATGTCGACAACCTCGTGAGCCAAATCAAGGTACTTGATTTGTTTATCTTTCTCGGCTTTCACGAGGTTCTCATCATGCGGGATGGTTATGTCAACAATCATTGCACGCCGCGCTGATCGATCCACCATCACTATATCAGGCTTATTGGCAACAATAGTCCTGTCAGTGATGATGGATCGATCCCAGTACAATGTGATATGGCCATTTTCGAGAACTGGGTCGGGCATGTACCTGTAGTACGGCACCTCCGATTCCACAAGGTTGTATTTCAGAGCAAGTTGTTGATGAATTATCCTGGCTACAAGGTTGTGTCTATGCAAGTACTCTCCATTAGCTAGACGAGAACACCCGGAAATAATATGTCTGATTGATTCACCCGGCCGGTGACATGCCCGACAGATGTCAACTGTGCCGTCTTTCACAATGAATTTCCGGTAATTGTTCGTCATCATTACTTCGTCCATAATTGCACAGACAAAACCTTCGGTTTCCCCAAAGAGGTCACCGTAACGTAGCCAGGCTACGGACGCTTGAAAATCTACATCCGGCCCGCGTAGGGCTCGGAAAAAGCGCCCGTGAAGCTCCTTGCTCTGCCATACCTCCATGCGATCGTTAGTTTCAAGCACTACTGGTTTGCGCCAGTTCTCTTTAGCCAAGGAGAGCGGAGTGAGGCCCTTGTCAACCGCGACCACATCTCGATGCATTCCCACGTCAGTTTTCAGGAAGTATTCCCTGAGACTGCATACCTCGCGATTGTGGAGTGTCTTGGCGTTTAAAAAGCCTCGACCTCCACATTTTCGCGGGATATACAGTCTCATAACCGATGACCGTGGGTGATGCAATCGATTTGCAGTCAACAACGTACGGACCCTCTGATCCAGGGCGTCAAGTTCGGTCTGAGTCCATTTGAGTATGCCGAAAGAGTACATCAATACCGGCATGACCCAACCGTTGAAAGCGCGCACCTTATTTCCGCCTGATAGAAGACTATTAAGTACTTTTTTTCAGGCGGCCAAAGAAGCGTTCCTTCAACGATTGCTTCATGTCAGTAACATTGATACCCAACGCTTCCGACATACCCAAATACTTATAGGTTTCGGATGCAGAGAGGGATCTAAGGTTTATGGAACCAGTGAGTTGGGTTCCCACGGATTCCACAATCTCTACTCGCTGTACATGCATGACCGCACATTTGTCCACACCGAATTCCATCCTGATGGCGCTACTGAAAGTTTCAGTAATTTTCAGTAGCTCCTTCAGTTGTGAATTGGTGTGAGCAAAAAGTTTCAGGTCATCCATGTAGAGGAGGTGCGATATAACCTGACCACCTCTCCTCAACCGATAGCCTAGACCTGAATCCTCCAATAGTGTGCTTAGAGGATTCAGTGCTAAGCAAAACCAAAGTGGGCTCAAACTATCGCCCTGAAATATACCTCGCTCAATCCTTATCGGTTCGCTATTCCTCTGAATATTTCGACATCCTGGATAGCGAAGGACTGTTCTCCATTGTGACATACATGTCATCAGAAAGGTGCGCAAAGTTGCATCTACTTTATACAACTCTAGCACCCGCATGAGCCATGTATGTGGCACAGAGTCATAGGCCTTCTTGTAATCTATCCAACATGTCGACAGATCCTTTCGGGAACGACGAACCTGCTGGCTAATGGCCATATCAATAAGGAGTAGCTCCTTAGTACCGCGGGACCCGTTCCTACATCCATTTTGAGAGGCAGACATGATGGAGTTGCTGTCAATATGCGTATTAATTTTTGCTTTCAAAATGGATGTAAGAACTTTATAGACCGTCGGTAAACATGTGATCGGCCTATAATTTTTGGGTTCCGCGGTGCTACCTGATTTATGGAGCAGGTGGGTTATTCCTGTTGTTAGGAACTGGGGTAGCGAACCATACTCTAAAGCAGTCTGGAACTGAGATGCCAAGCAAGCGTGCGACCCGGAAAACCATTTAATCCAAAAGTTATGCAGCCCATCCGGCCCTGGAGACTTCCAATTAGGCAACGGACGGACTGCACGAGCTACATCTTGGGGGGCAGATGGTAATAGCCCCCATTTCTGGTACTGGATCGCAGGCTCGCTCAACATCCCGAGTCCAACCACCTTCGGTGTGACTGACAGGCACCGACCAGATATTGCGCCAGAATGAACGCGTGGCATCATCATCCGGTAGGCACGTATCAGTGACACCTTGGTCTGATCGCTCCCAAGCTCTATAGACCCACCTTTCATCGCTTTGGAAATTGCGATTCTGAGAATACCGCTCCACTCTTCGCCTGTACCGACGAATACGGTTTGCCCATGCATATATTTTCTGTTTAAGAAAGTCGATGCGCTCTGTGACGCGTAACAAATAGTCTCGGGTACTAACATCAGTCCCTGAGAATGCCCGCCTCACAAAGCGCATCACTCTAGGGCGTGTATTGCCCTCCCTGAAACTAATAAGCTTGCCAATGAGTGCTCTAGTCTCTCCGATACGACGTTCAATCCTGCACTGCCAAGCTGGTACAGCTGGTTTTGGTCGTGTGGCTCTGTCACTGTCTGGGAATTTGACATGAGCCACACGACATATCGCAACAGCTCCACAGTACAAGATTGAATGTGTATCAGCCCGATCTTTGCTGTCCTTTAAATAATTAGACAGCTGAGAGTCTAGAGCACACACCAGCGCCTTGTTTTTTTTATGCATGGGCAATCGAGGTAAACGTGGTCTAAGTTCAGGCGGAGTAGAGCGGTACTCACGGAAAGCATCCTCCAAAGCGCTCCTTACTTTTTCATTGCATTGAGGAGTCACGGATATAGCCTCATCATCATCCTCTTCATCGACGAGGTTGGGTCGCGATGGAACACTGTTAAGTTGTACCGCGACCAGTGATGAAGCAGGCGTAACATGGCTATTCCGTGACTCGAGGCGTAGGCGATCAAGCACCACATCATCCAGCACATGGTTACGCTGGATGACCCGCACCTGATCCGACAGTCGTTGCGCCGACACGTTGACAGCTGGCTCAAGCACCTGAAACAGAGAGAGCATCCGACCACTGTACGCAGTCAAGTTACTTCTGTAGCCCCAAAGTATGCGCGCATGACGTTCTCGTTGATTGATTGAGTCCATTTCATGCGCTGCACATTTCCACCGGTAGCGGGGGCCCTATCAGAGGCCGGTGGGCCTCGAGGTCCCAAACAGTCCGGCGGCCGGCGTCCTCCCCGTCGGCGAACAGGTGGTGGCGTCGTCGGCGGAGAGAAATACTCGTCGCTCGAGCTCAACGCAACTGCCGCGGCCGGGGTCATCACAGCGTTCACAGTGGGGCTGGAGACCGGCGGCGGCGAGGCGGAGCTGGGCGACGAGTCCGAAGGTGGTGAGCGTGCACGGCGAGCGGCAGATCTTGTCAACATCGTCTTCGTCTGAATTTTACAGTTTTGTCGGAGGTGACAGCTGTCATGTCACCTCCGGTTCGGCAGTTTTTTATATACATTGTTGCACATTATTTCATATTTATTTAAAAAAAAAAAAATGGATATAACTGATGTTGGGCTATTTTCTTTGTTCTTTTTCTATAAATGCTGATAAAACTGATTGTAAAATGTATTTTAAATGAATATATAATTTGGAGCTTGACGAATATGATTAGTTGACGCTGGTGTTGCCAGTTTATTATTATTATTATTATTATCCATAAAGTACGTCACACGAATTTCATGATTTTTTGAGCCCCCCCTCCGTCCTTGTCACAGGTGTTCACATTTCTGAGACCCCCCCCCCCCAATGTGACGTCACATGTTTTGCAATTTCACATCGAAAAATTATTAAATTAAAACAGCAGTTCCGAATTTAGTTTTATTTCCATTTAAATAAAGTACTTTTTTATGAAATCAACATTATTTCAATTATTTGAAACAATAACAAAGCAATAAACTATTGAATATAAAGAAATCCAAAGGGCTCGATCGGCGAGTGTCACTAAAGCGAGTATGATCTCGTAAAGAAAACAATTTAAACCGTATTGTCCCAAAGATAGAGTTGGAAATATTTTTTTAGTTTATAATTAATATTTCAAATAACGCGATTATTACCTCTAGCTATATTCGATTTTGAAATGTGATGTCACGAAACATAGTACCCCACCCACCCCTTGTCACACCATGTCACACTTTGTCGACACCCCCCTCCCCCCTTTATGTGTGACGTACTTTATGGATGACCCCTTAGTTGAGAGTTCTGAAAACCTTAAAGCGGGCCAATCAATGAGTCAAACGCGCTCGATATCGATGATCCAGTCTTCGTAATGAAAACCCATAATAGGGCGAAAGTAGCCACAGTAATATTGTGTTTTCCAACAGGAATTTCTCAGTAACTGTGTGTGTGGATTTTTGCCCGGTAACTGATGAATATAGGTAGGTATACTACGCACTCCATAAAAATTTAACAGAGTACAAATACCAGCACATCAAGCTAATACAAGTTGATAAATTTATTTATTAGATTCCAACGTTATCGCTAAAGCATTAAGGTTCAAAGTTGATTGAGAAAATTTTACCGTTCGGAGCAGCTTTAACTGCTGGCGTCTGTACCTATTACGTTCCATGCCGTGGTTTCACTGGCACGCTTTAAGTTCAGAACCCCAAAACAATATCGATTCTAAAACTTACACAATACAAAGCCTTGCTCGAATAAAGTGAAAGCAATTTGTTTATATGTACTAGGTACTTGCCTTTTAGTTTCTTATGATATAATTATAAAGTATTCAGTTACATGTGCAAATGCTTTCGTTATTTCAGCTCATATCTGACAACCCTGGTTACTTATCTTCTTAAGCGACTGCACATCCACATTTTAAAAGTAGTAGTACAGACGACAGCAAATCAAGCTACTAAATCTGTCAGATTTTTTAAAATTAGATTTTCAACTTTATCGCTAAAGAATTAAGGCTCAAGATTGACTGGGAATATTTAACAGTTTAGAATAGCTTGAGCTGCTGTAGTCCGTACATCAAACAAAGTAGGTTTATTATGTAAAAGGTAATAATAATAGCGTTCGACGATGGAACAGTTACCGGACGGTTATATAAGTTAATTGCATAAGTACTAAAGACGTTTATCAGCGACTATTCAAGTTCTATTAATATCACAGTATTTACTAATGAAATACATTTTTACATTACATAAATACAATTACTTTCTAAGTATATCTTGGACACCAATGACTGATTACAAGGTGAAGGAAAAATGCATCTTCAGGAGGAAACCTGGACTTTAAAGTCTGAAATAGCCAACCCGCATTAAGCAAGCGTGGTGATTACGCTCAATCATTCTCTGTTTAGAGGAGACCTGTGCCCAGCAGTGGGACGATACAAAGGTTGATAATGATAATGATCAATTATTTAAAACTTTATTTATCACCTACCAAGTTACATGAATATAAGTATACATAGCGTTATAAGCGAGTTTCAACATGGATCCAATTATTGCAGTATTACGCCATAGCCAACGCTTTAAACATCTCGATAGAAAAAACGTGTGATTAGTTTTTATTTGACCCACGAAAAAAGGAGGACAATCTCAATATAACGAGTTTTTGTTAAACTATACTGAATGATCTATTATTGACATCAGACTACAAATTTGCTAAAAAGCAACATTGGAATTTGTATTGGAGATAGCACTCTCTTTTTACGCAGTGAAATAGGAAAAAGGTTCTGCCAGACATAATCCTATTCTATCCTTTTACGAAACAAGAGTATTATCATAGACTAAAGAGAGGGAAGTACGTTATCTTCATACAAACGGACCGCGCGCGGCTTGTATGTGTGCGCCATAGTATCTATGCGTCGCCGCACGCACACCTAAACACAATATTAGAGTGCCTATGACTGCGCTAGTCGCGGCTAGCACGGAACGAGGTTCGCGCGTCACGGCTTTTCGGCACATTCGCTATATCACAGATTACAGAATACTACGTAGCTAAATTAAAGAACAATGTGTGATTATCGCAGGAGAAATTTTATTAGTGGTTCCACCTGACGACTTTGTAGAAAATATTAAGAGGATGGAGCAGATGTTCCAAAAAGTATTTAAAAATGATCACATAAACTGCAAAGTTGGAATGTCTATTTATGAACAAATAAAAGATTTACATTTTTCAGCGCCCTGCCCATGCTCTCCGAGATTATATTTGCAAAAGTTATTTATAAGGATACGGAAATATTACACATTAAAGTTTAATAATAAGGCGTTTCGTAATAAACGAAACCGAAGAAAGTATTTTTCTGTGGCTAATTTGTAATTTTGTAATAAATGTGTGATTCAATAGATATGTTTGTGTTATTTATATTTGTATTAATTAAAAATAAAAATAAATATGGTCCTTTATGTGTACAAAACTACTAATAAATTACTAAATAAAAAATACAAAAAAACTGTGTATGACTATATGTATACTAAATACTAAGCAAATAATTTAAATATAAGCTCTTAGTCTATAAATATTTGTTAGCGGGTTCGGTGACAACCGAATCCGACGAAGCGTGAACAGTCGTCAACTTTCCGACCTTTGCCAATTTATAGACACTGAATTAAAATTTTGCTAAACGTGACAACCCTAAGACAGTAGGCAATTAAATCGCGGATTGGGTCGGAGATAACCTACTTCCCTCTCTTTATTCTATGGTATTATAGTACTATTTCTAAGCCTTAAAAGCACGGAGCTGGTGTCCATATTTAAAATTGGCTAAATGCACGTAAAAATGCAATATTGCATGACGAATTTACTTATTACTTTTATCAGATAAGGTGCAATTTTTCTTACTCGTTGAAAAGTAATCGTACCACAACGTGTAATTTTCTTATCGTGGCCATTGATCCAAAGTTCCCAACCGGGCTTTCATTTCTAATCTTTGTTTTTAAAATCTAGTACATTATCTGAGAGTTAATTAAAACGAAACTAAACAAGCGGTTTTTGTGTGTCATTAAACGCTCTAAGCCTTTTTATAAGAACACTTTTTCAATGTCCTTGGCCCACTTGTGCAGCCAATGGGTTAAAGCCAGTCAAATTCAAGCAGTCAAAACTCGGATGACAAATTTTCTTTATGTTCGCTATTCGATTTCAACTCTCCCAAAACTTAACAACACAACATTCTACAATTTAATCCAAACTACATACAAAGTGGTGCTGACAATACGACAATAAATGAAAACACAGATTATGCTGGTTCATAGGAAAAATTCTGAACCATAGAAAAAATACTTGCATCAAAAATAACAAAAATAAAATTTCAAACAAACTAAATCGCATAAAATCCACGGTCCACGGTCTCCAAAGCCTGGAGCACAGGCGTAGAGTAGCCAGCCTTTCGGTCTTCTATAGGTTGCATTCTGGTGAGTGTGCAAGGGAATTGCATGATTTAATTCCCCCATCACCGTTCCACCATCGGACGACCCGTCGTACGGCGAGTTTCCACCCTTACGTTGTTGATACCACTGCGACCCGGACGAAGCGTTTCGCTTCCTCTTTTATACCGCGTACATCGAGGGACTGGAACAATTTGCCAGCGACGGTGTTTCCGTCACATTACAATTTGAGTGTCTTCAAGGCTAGAGTGAATAGGTTCTTAATAAACTAGCGCGCTTTACCATCAATGATCGCATCACTGCTTACCATCAGGCGGGATTGCGGTCAAGCGCTTGTTTATGACTTATAAAAAAAAAATAAAAAAAAAAAAATTGCAAACGGAATAGAACATCCTTTAAAATATTGGTTCAATGACCTCTGATCAGCGGGCGACAGCGCGGTCCTGTATCGACTTGCTTTTTCGCGCCATTATTATTAAAGTTTAGTTCGGCTGGATGCGGCGGTCATTAACCTGTAAGCGCTTCCATCAAAGCAAGCATCAAGCGCAAAATCATTTCCTGTGACTAATCTAATTGATATATTTATATGATTTTTTATGGGTAGATTGAGAATGTGTTGAGTAATTTATTGTCGTGCGATGTTTCATTTATTGTCGTATTGTTAGCACCGCTCTGTATATTATGTAGTTAGTCACATTAAGCGTAAAGCGCTCTACACAGCAAAGCCGCGGCATATGTCAGCAACATTTTGCCGGCGGGCTAGGTTGGCGGCTTCAGTCACTGCAAGTCGTAGAACTTTGGCGGCGGCATGTCGGCGGCTCGACATTATAAACTTACCTATTTGGCAGCTAAAATACTAGCACGTCAATACAGCTGAAGTGTCGCCGGGCAACTGAGCGCTTGCGTACGCTAGACGCCGGCGCGCGAAGTTGCCGACATGCTTCTTTCAACAGAAGCCTGTTGGTTGTGTTGGCGGCTTTGATGTGTCGTGCACGTAAGAGTTGACCATGTCAACGCAACGACTTAGCCATTTTACAACAACGAAGCGAATGCATTCTTAAACCAGTTTTCGTTTCTGTTTTGTTTCGGCATCTAATTAAGACTTACCCATGCTATCGAAGCCCAGTATATCATTGCCTACGGAGCTGGTCCGCCCGCTCTCCATCTCGTGCTTGTGTCGGAACAGCCGCTGTCGCGCGTACCCTCGTCCGTTGTCCAGTTCACCGTGAGTTAGCACACCCAGAAGAGTTGACTTGCCCGCGTCTACATTGCCTACTACTGCCACTCTGTATGGTGAGAAGTGAAAAAGAAGTATTTTCCTATTAGTTTACATTTAAAACAAAATAGTAACAGAAGTGGCAGAAGAGAAAAATCGCTAGAAGCAAGAAGACTTTTTTCATTTAGTTTGAAAAACAAAGGTGCCTAATAAGGTCGTCTGCAATAGAAGAGGCATCATATGGCATTTGCGTTTCCATTCCATGAAATACCAGATTTGATTAAAATGGCCACGTTCTGATTTGTTGGATATAAAATCGGCCCTTGGAAACGTGACACAACAACGTAGCTTGATGCAGAAAAACAAAGTTATAAGGTTTAAAGTGGCATTAAATCCTGAGACGAATTCTTCCAAGAACTTTCCAGCTACTACTTACCATCATATTTTTCTCTGTCGTACCTGATTTCCATGAAGTCGGTGTGGTCGAGCTCGGCGCGCAGTAGGTACTGGCCGGTGAGCCCACTACCGCACTCCCAGCGCCGCAGTTCCACACATGACACGCGCTCGCCGCTGACCAGCGACTGTAGCGTCGCTACTGATGCGCTGTACTCGTCTTCTGTTAGACCGCGCCCGTCTGTACATATGATCAGTAATATAGTCTAAGTTGAACAATAACTCATTATTAAGTTGCGCACGCTTACAAATTGAACCTCATTATTTGGCAACTTATTTGCACGTACTGCCCTATAAAGTGTCCCAATCACGGATATTTGTTCACGAGGGTTCCGTAGAACTTAGAACATGGGCCGTCAAGTAACTTTGTGTCAGCGAATGAATCGCAATTATTGATACTTAGCTTGAGACCGCTCGTAGTCGGCCAGTGTCACCTGGGGTAAAGTAGGTAACTATGACAAGATTAATATATGCTACCAGGTAATACCTGGCAAAATAAGTAGTTCCTAAAACGGTACAGGAGCTTGGACAGAGGATAGTTTGTTTTATTGATTGAATACCAAACATGCGTTATAAGAAGTTATATTATAATTATACGGCTGCTAGGTCTTCACTAGCGTGTGTCAGTCTACTTTGCTTAATGTTTGTACAGATTGGATAGATATGCCCTTGACATGCGTCGCATGTTATGTTCAAATTTACTATAAAACTATGTACACAGAACAAATTTATATGCCCCAACTACGTACTATACTAAAATAGGAATACGTTTACATGTTGACGGCTGTGGAGGACTAACTAAAGATAACTTAAAGTAAGGTAATCCTTATATATTTCCAGTATTTCCTCATTTATCAAGTTCATAGCGTATACATGGTGTAAGGATGAATTCAATGAGTGATTCCAACACAGCCAGCGTTTAAATGTTTTGCCATTTATAAAGAAAGCACTTCGAAGCTTTTTAAGTTGAACTTGAAATCGCGCGTGAATCATTCGCTCAATTTTCCTCCTTGTAGTATTCGCGGCAACATTCAACGCACTATTAAGAGTAAACGATACCATATTACCATATTATCGCATGCACGTGTGTGCGACTGATCATTTAGATAAGATAATACCTAAGACTTGCAACATCAGTGATATCCGATTTTACATGGTATTTATGAAATTGTAAATTTTCTTATCATTTGATTATCATAAAATATTTGGTGACGTAATTAAGGAAGCGATGACTGGACAAGACTTGTGTTATGCTAAGATTTATGCTGTTTTCACTGCTGGGAATGTAATCAACAGCGCTGTGTATTTGGGGTGCTTGTTACGCCATTTCTAAGCACAAGAACGCACTAAAAAGCACTGGAATTTGGTGAAGGGCCAGTTTTACGAAACTCATGGGGTAAACTCAGAACTTTTCTAACGTCAATATTGAGCTTTTTATTTTTTTTTAAATTATTTTTAAATAATTATAAATTAGTGCTTGACTGCAATCCCGCCTGATGATAAGCAGTGGTGCAATAGTTGATGGTAAAGCGCACTAGTTTATTAAGCCTATTCACTTAAAAAACTTAGGAATAGGAAGGATGACGGCAATTGAGCGAGGTGATGCAATGTTAAACCCAACACCAACACGACCAAACGATGCTGCGCTAGAGGGAGATTGATCTGGAGACTCTCCAGGACCAAACTCCTAACACAACAACATTTGGCGCATCGTACCCGCCACACATCGCAACACAACTGCTCAGACCCGTCCTCCGTACAGGTTACGTACGAGCGTTAGAAAATTTCTGATTTTCAGCCTAACAAGAATAAATGGCTTTTGATTTCGTCATTACATCCATATAGAACATAAACACAATGCACTGCGCTTTGGCAGATGTGCGCCCGCCGGCTCAAAGAATCGACGGTTCCAAGAATTCCCTTAACACCCGCCAAGGATTTGTGGAATTTAAATATTGTAACTGATTTAGTAGATTAGATCAGATAATGCTTGTTCCATCTTTGCTGCTCTGCCGGAGCATAAACGTATGATGAAATATTGAACATAGCGTATGATGAAATATCGAAAAATATATGAAATTCCTCTTTGTTTGGAAACAGGTAGATGTTACTATAGAATGACGCATACTTAGTGATGAAATATTGTCCAGTATTGTAATAAGTTAAGGCAAAAAAATAAGTACGTATTATGCCTAAACCACAAATGTTGATTGAATTATATTTGTTTACATAAAATCAATAAAGGATTAATTCTATTGCACTGTGACAATATAAGAAATATATTATTGTTTTGTGATTTGTGGTTGTCAACCAGTACTGCTATCAACTACACTAATATTAATTAGTAGGAAATCCTAAAAAGGAAAACCCTTTTTTTATAAATTACTAGCTTTCCGCCCGCGGCTTCGCCCGCGTGGTGTTCGGTTATATAGCGCTTTTTAGATTTGCCTCGGGAACATCAATTTTTTCCGGGATAAAAAGTACCCCATTATTTAATCCGGACTTTTAACTTTACGTCTGCAGAATTTCAAAGTAATCGGTTCAGTAGTTACGGCGTGAAAGCGGAACAAACCAACAAACAAACTCACTTTCCCATTCCCATTTATCATATTAGTAAGGATATTAAACTACTGCTTGATCCCAATCCCGCGTGATGGTAAGCATAGATGCAATCGTTAATAGTAAAACGCGCTAGTGTATTAAGAGCATATTCACTCTTGCCTTGAAGACACTTAGGTGCGTATTCCAGAAAGAAACTCAAGCATTGATCTCTGCTTAAACATTACTTAAAACTAGTTTCAACCAATCAAATGGCTTGAAACGAGTCTTAAGTAGAGCTTGAGTTTGAGTGACGTTCTGTAATACGGACCTTAAATTGTAGTCCTACGGAAACACCGCCGCTGTCAAATTGTTTCAGTCCTTGATGTACGCGGTATAAAAGACGAGGCGAAATGCTACATTCGGGTCGTCCGATGATGGAACAGAGATGGAGGAATTAAATCATGCAATTCCCTCGAAACACAAACGGAACCCGATTCCCTCGGAACCTAGATATCCTATACCTATACAACCAAATCAAATACTCAGATCATCTGTCCCTTGGAGCTGAGAAAAAATCTAATTTCTAAGCCAAAGCAATCAAAAGGTACCGCCGTTCATGATGCAAGTTTCCGAAACTTGCAAGGGTATCAAAACCTACAGAGTACTTCCGGTGAGCTCAGAATTTTGTACCTTGAGTTCACATGTCTCTATTTATGTTTGCTTAAATTTCTTTTCGAGTTACAGAATAACATATTGTAAAATGAAATAATTACCTTCTCCTTGCCCTATGTCATAAATTATCTCTCCATTGCCTGATTCCAGCCTTTCCAGCAGTTGCTTACGGAGCAGTTCGTACTCATCAGCTGTAGGGCTTACAAGAACCATCTAAAACAATAAAATTAAGTTACTGAATGGCGAGCCTGTCTTATATACTGAGATTTTAAAAGTGTATTTTGTAATAATATCAATTTGTAATTGTAATATGAATTATTGGACTATATTTCCCAATGGTAGTATGGAGGAATTAACCAATACAATTTGTTATGCTGAAAGAGCAGTATTGCCTCTTCCATGCAAATTTCTCTATCTCTAGCACAGTATTGCATAAAGAACTTTGTCAATGAAGGGGGTCTCCAACCGAGTGTCTAAAAAATCACGGCATTTGCTTAGCAGAGGGACATAACAGACTAAATAGATGGGTATTATGATAATATAAAATTGAAATATTATGTATTACCTGTCTTTATAATAAAAAAATAATTAATTATTTAATTAATTTGACAACAATGGTACATACAACAATAACTTATCAACTAGAACTATTATAACTTATATTAAATTACATTAACTTAAATTACTGTAAGTAGTATCAATTTCTTTAATCCATATTGTTTAATCATACCCTGATTATTATTATTTTTTAATGTTATAAAGTAGCGCCTGACAGCGATCCTTCCTGTGGTAACCAGGCTATATGTGATGCAATATTACTCAGCACTCAGCAATCCAATCAGTTGACATATTTAATAATGTTATTTTGATGGATTTGGCAGGATAGTTGCTTTGTTCTTGAAAATCACACATTGATAAAACTGCTTATTATTTCTATCAATTCAAATCCCCTTCACATAGTTTGCAGTGTGGAATGAGTCAATTTTTAAACCCAGTGGTGTAATATTGTTATGGTGCAATAACTTAAGTGTACATAATGCATATTCTTTTCATTATTTAATACAATTATAATTTTTATATGTTTTGTTAAATCCAAATAGAAAACAGTGTTTTTAGTTAGGAGTTTTTTTTTTTCTTCATCTATGTAAAGTATTTTTAATAAGGATATTTGTTTTTACTCTAATGATTATATCTATTTAATCTAATAAAGTTCTTATGTGATTCCAATAAGAAAATCAAGAGAATCAGCGCATTTATGCAATTATTTAGCTGGGATTGGCAGACATATTTTCGCGGGAATAAAAATGTTAGTAAACAAAGGCAATTTTAATGTTTACCTTTCCTCTGATGCTCGAATAATCCGTCTCATTCTCTGGGAAGCCCTCGGGCTCCACGAGAGGGCTCATTTTTACTGGTGATTCGGGTATACTATCCATGTTTAATGACAATCGACAACAACAGCAACAAACTATTACGCCATTATGTCATCACGTTACTCTATCGAATGCACTTCCCTTTGGTAACAGTTCCTTAAAAACAAAACACCGCGAGATTAATTTAAATAAAACACGAAGACAACAAAAGATAAAAATAGTGAAATAAATAGCCACAAATTCTGATCACAGATGCTTTACGTGTTACATGAAATTTAATGATTTTATGAAACAAATAACAGCAATTATAGGATCAAGTGTAGTATGATGCATATTTTCATATTAATATTCAGATAAATACCCTATTGTTAACCACAGAATGAGTTGAAAATAGATCTTGATCTTCTAAATAAAACAGATGGATTTTATGCCAACTTTTTGACAACTCACATCCTAAGTGTTGCTAGCAATTTTAAAAAAGGAACTTAAGCTGAACAAATACAAAAATACATGATTAATGTGGTTTATAAATGATATTTTTTATGTTTTAGAGGATCAAAACATATTCTTTAAAATTACATGTTTTGTTTATTCGACACAAGTTTGAAATCATTATTTTTATTTTTCAAAAGGATCTGAAAATGAAAATAATCTGGTATAATTTAGTGTTGCAAGCAACACAAATTGTCTTCCTCCCATATATGGAAGGTACTTGGAAAGAACTAATTAAAGAATAAGTAATTAAAAACTAAAACTAATGATAATTGAAATGTCGCAACTTACGTATTACAACTTGCCTCCAAGTATGTCTCCATCAATCCTCAATGACCTCAGCAGAGCTTCCCAACAAGCGAGTCTAAAGATGAACATGGATAAGCCGAAGATCATGTCGAACTCTCGTGTGAGTCGCACCCACTCCAATTCTAGTTGGTTGCTCTGCACTCGAAGTTGTTGACGAGTGTATATACCTGGGACAAACAGTCCAACTAGGTAGGCCCAACTTCGAGAAAGAGGTGTCTCGTCGAATCCAGCTCGGCTGGGCAGCGTTTGGGAAGCTATGCTATATCTTCTCATCGTCCAAGATACCACAGTGTCTCAAGACAAAAGTCTTTGACCAGTGTGTGTTGCTAGGTGATAACTTATACGGAACTGAAACGTGGTCGCTCACAATGGGCCTCATACGAAGGCTCATAGTCACACAAAGGGCAATGGAAAGAGCTATGCTCGGAGTTTCTCTGCGTGATCGAATCAGAAATGAGGAAATCCGCAGAAGAACCAAAATCACCGACATAGCCCTGCGCTGTGAGTCGCTAAACTTAAGTGGCAGTGGGCAAGGCACATTGCTCGTAGAACCGATGGCCGATGGGGCAGTAAGGATCTGGAGTGGCGGCCACGTACTGGAAGACGCAGCTTAGGGAGGCCCCCAACAAGGTGGACCGATGACCTGGTGAAAGTCGCGGGAAGCCGATGGATGCGGGCAGCACAAGACCGGTCGGCGTGGAAAGCCTTGGGGGAGGCCTTTGTCCAGCAGTGGACATCTATAGGCTGAAGAAGAAGATGTCTCCGTCACGTTTGTTAAAACCTTTGACATTACTGTATTGTACCTACGTACCGACGACAGCAGGTCAAACTACCCGAAACTGTCAAATATTTCCAATTAACCTTGAGCCTTAATGCTTTAGAGTTCTCTAATGTAAAGTTGAAAATCTAATTAAGAAATCTGACAGATTGCAGTAGCTTGATGTGCTGTCATCTGTACATAAATGCTGCATTGTGTAACTAGCTATGCCATGGTACACGTCCACTACTTGCAAGACTAATCTTGCGAGTGTCACAAGTCCCTATCTTAAATCTCAGTAAAAGCATGGTAAAGTCCGATAGCCGCTATAAATGGGTTTGCGATATTATGTCCCTTTGAAAAGCCAAGTGTATATGTCGGTATGGGGTTTTATTAGCGTAAGCTGAGCCAAAAAATTGAAACTGAAATGTTCTGAATACAATAGTATTTCTAACAAGCTAGACAATTATATGGTTTAATACAAAATAATAAATCGGATCAATCTAACGTCTAGCCTTTTCCGAGCGTTAGTATAATAGATCCAAAATAAGTATGAACTTGAGGATAATTCATTAGCAGAATCACAGATTACAGAATACTAGCAGAATTCAGAAGAGTAGAGTTCATGATTTAGGATTCATTGTAAGAATACCTATGTATTTTAGAATATGTGTAATTAAAACACTGGGAACGAGAGTTTAAGAATCCATTATCCTCATTAGTGTGAGAGAGAACAATGTGAAATAATAGTTATAACCAAAGATTCCATTATCCTCATTACTAGTGACTGTTAGTAATGAGGATAATGGAATCTTTGGCTATAACTATTATTTCACATTGTTCTCTGGCGTATCGTATCAAGGCATAAGCATAACTATTACCTTAATTTATATTTACCATTCTACCGTAGGTTTTTTCGTCTCTCACGCTGTCATGTCACTGTCACGCCTCGGCTCGCTCGCTCGCTGTTCGTACTTCGTCGCCAATTCGCCATTGCATTCCGTGATTGTTTTTTTTAATTTCAGTTGGAATCGATTGAGATATCCTTGCAATTGTGAAATGAAAATAAAGATCTGATAGTGTATTTCGTACCTTGATTCAAGTTTTTATATTGTCGAACTCGTTATGGTTCTATGGATACGTCTATCCTTGAATAATCAATATGGGTGATTTGAATTCATCTGATTGTTCCTGGAAGAAAATTGTGATAGCGAAAACAAATAATGAGTGGATCTCTAATGTAAAATCTGAATACAATAAAATGGACAACACGCTTACCGTTACACAGAATAATTCTGAACTTGAACTAATACCTTATGATAATGTAAAAAAAGAGTATGATGAAACTAGTTGTGATAATAAATATGAGATGGACGATTCCAATTCTATGTCATCGACACAGGAGTTGGACCCGCTGATGCTGCTGGAACCTGGCAAACGGAGACGTCGCAGAGAGTCGGGTCCAAAATGTGAATCCCCAAACGAGCGTGCGTCGCGGTTGGCTAAGATGTCTGCTTACGCCGCACAGAGGCTCGCTAACGAAACACCAGAACAGCGTGCCAATAGACTGAGGCGCATGTCAGAATATGCAGCTAAAAGATTATCCAAGGAGTCCAGTGAACAGAGAGCTAAACGCTTATCAAGGATGTCTGCTTATGCTGCCAAAAGGCTGGCCAATGAATCGCCAGAGCAGAGGCATGCCAGACTAGCCAGAATGTCTGCATATGCGGCTCGGCGACAAGCCCTGAAGAAAGTTTCTGGTACCAGCACCTCTGATGCTTGTCATTCAGAAAATTCAAATTACAAAATGCAAACAATGCCTAACCAAAGCTGAGAATACTTTTATTCAAGTCAATTATCATAATCATTTATTAGAACACAGACTTGGTTACTTTTATACAGATTTTTACACGAAATGGATTTATGTAAATGCTTTATATTTTTAATGTTATTTATAATATAAAACTATGAAGATTTTTGTTTAAAAGCCTTTATTATTTTTAGTTATAATCTGATAATCTGCTGTAGTTTTGTATTAATCAGCTTTGTAAACTATAAGTGCAAGAACATCACAATAAACTTTTATACTAAAAGGAACTTCATTTATTTTTTTTTTTCCTTAAAAAAAACACAGGGCTAGTACATGTATTGATGGAGTGGCTGACTGACTGTGGCCCTGCATTTCACAACTTTAATTCCCATATGGGACAAATATTTGTATGGCCTACAGGTACTTGTTCCAGGTTTGGCTGTTGTGTATGAGAGTTACAGATTCACTCTTTATACAAGAGTGAAATTAGTTTGTGTTAAGAATGCCGAGTATTATCAGTGCAACTGCAAGATAAAGGTCTATTCACAGTGGTGTAAAATTAAAACAAATTATATTTTAAAAGATTAATGAATTTATAAAAACAGTTTCAGTATCCTTTATAGTATTTACAATGTGGTCGCAGCATTTCTTTCATTAATCAGTCCACTAAGTGCCATAAAATATTTTTTTTATGCCAGATACTTTAAAAGTTGTTTTGTTTGCAATTGGGCCTACACCAACTCCATGGGGTTCAGTTTGCAGTGGTATGGAGGTAAACTGAAGATTTTCAAATTTTCGTTACTTTTAACTATTTTATCAATTAAATATTTAGGTATCACATTGTGGGATGATTTTAGCGGTTTTTTTTTTAAGATTTCACTTCTAAAATAAAATTGAAAAACCATATAAAGAAAAGTAGGTGTGCATAGCGGAAGCACGTGCTCTCGTCCCAAGTTCACCTCTGTAATATTCGAGGTCTGCCCTCAAATGTTGATGCAGTCCACCGCCACCTAGAGGCTGATTTGCTTTCCCTGGTGGAGGCCCAGATTAGTTGCGGCATACCTCAGCTACCCGGAGTTCTCATTGGAGCACCATTTCCTGCAGCGTGCTGGGTTCTGTGTGTACGTCCACAATGACATCTGCTGCCGGCATCCTTCTCGTCCCTATTGTTGTTGGTAGGTTGTTACTGGTGTGGAAAAAATCTACAACTGTGTCTATCGATCGCGCAGCGGTGACCAGGAGGCAACTCGACTGATTGACCATTGACGCGCATTTCGTCGCTCTGGAAGACTTGGAACGCCTGCCACCAAGACTCGCTTTCCCATCCCAGAGGACCGACCACGCTGAAAGAAGTGCCAAACTTTGCGCTATCAATGGACCTTTTCCCAGTCGGTAAGTCAAGCGGCTAGGGGGTACCCTAACGGCTAACAATAACAATTGACACAACAACAGCACGGACAATTGGCGGTATGACTAATGTAGTTAGACATACCGCCAATTGTCTGAACCTTCTGCTGACCACTGATCCGGACAGTGTCTTGTAACAGTTTCCCTACTGTTAGAAACTTACGTATTATTGATTACTGTCTGGTGAAGTCTGTATCGTCCTTCTTCTCTCCAGATTGTAACTACTGCATGTATGTACATACTGCACGTGTGTCCACGAATTCGGATGAGATGCGTCACTTCTTTGGCAGCAGATCTGCTCTTCTTCTGGTATACCTTTTTCGCAACATTTTCTTTAAATCTTCGATGCAGAGGGAGAACAAACCCCTGAGAAACACCGGCATTAGTCGACATGGAGCATCCGTCGACAACAACTCGGAGAGACCGTTCAGTCAGGAAGTCTTTTACCCACACCAGTCCGGCCAGCGGAAATGCCGTACGCTGGAAGCTTACTCAAAAGGCCAGCGTGAAAATAGCACTGTTTAAAATACTTCAAACATTGTAACTTACCTTTTTTTCCCCACTATGAATTATCGAACCATTTTTATTTTTTACGAATTTGAGATATATCCATATTTTAAAATTTAAATCAGCACAAATATCAGGGGACACAACCATTGTATCCGAAGCAATGTCTTCAACCAAAGAGTATAATTCTTCAACTGTCATTGTGAACTTGACTTTGTAATTTGGAAAGACTTGATTGGTTAGGGAGCGGGGCTAGGTTGATGGAAAATTATAAATCTTAACGCGAACTTAATTCTTAAGGGCAAAGATGTTTAGGTCAGGGTCGCGGATTGGTTAAAAAAGAAACCGTGGCCTGGCCTACAGGCAAGTGAAGGACCACGGGTAGTAAAAGTCTGACTCGCTCTTCTGCTCCAGAACGGGAGAGGTCATTTGATGATTTCCCACCCCAAAAAAAAGGCAAAGATCTATGTTTAAAAAAAAAACTATCTTAAGCTACCTGCTTATAAAAAAAAGTCTGTTGAACATTATTAAAGTTTATTTTAATCAAACAATACACTTTTTAAACACCTTAATAATAAAATGTCAGTAAGGCTACACACAGAAAGAGTATGTGCAGAAATATTTTTTCATAATTTATACATTGATTATACATAAAGAGATTCTGCAGTTGAAATTAAAGGAATGTTCTTGATCAGTCTACGAATAATATCCTACCCAATTAGTTTTATACTTAAATACGTTGCATCCTATAATAACGAATATCTTACTTGTGAATACATTTCACTCCTACCTACACCAATGTTTATACCACACTTCATGCAAGCACTACACTTCTTGTATTTGTACAAATATTCATAAAAATACACTTGCAAAGTAAACCTAATGATAATAAAAATAGGGCATATTTTGAGTTGTGAAATAAGGTGAATATTACAATTCACCATGTGTAGTCAGGGTACATTGATATCAACTGGGAGACATAAACATTTATATAATTTAAAAATCCCCTTAAACGTTACATACTTTATAATATGAGAAATTACTACTATGCATCATCATTTTTTTATGATTCCAATTGGAAATGACTGAGATGGCTTCTGATAGGGATGTATGGAAGAAAAAGACATGTTGCGCCGACCCCAAATAAATTGGGATAAGGGCAGGAGAATGATGAATTGAAGAAAATTACTGACATCTTACTTTCCAAAAAATATTGAAATATAAATTGCTGCCAAGAAAATAGAAAATAAAAAAAAAAATTAAGCATAAAAGTATAGTGTTGAGAAAAAAAAAACAATCGCCATGGCCAGCAAATACACAAAAAAGGACGGACATCTACTGTTACAATTGCAAATATATACAGAACATGATAAAAAATTCACTCCCACATAGAATAATTTTCAGATTTACTAGTGGCAAGTTTCAAGTAAACAGCATTACATCCTGCATATTACATTTTTATGGCTGTAATAAAAAAACAACTTGCTAAAAAACTAAACCTAATTTAAATAACATTCACAACTCCAGCAAACAACAAGTGTCCACTTATACATCGTTATTTATTCCTTATACTTAAAGCGATACATATAATAATATAGGTGTAAAACCTGAAATATATCTGTGACTCCACAGTTTAATTTGCTTATAACTAAATAGGCTTTATTTACTTATATATTATTATTACTATAAACGTATTATTTATACTGTTTTTACGAAATGTTACGCATGTATGTTGCATACGTCGTTTAGGTTTGTAAGGTCGCTTATTCACCGTACACCCGTTGCGTTAGGCGTTGTACACACGATTTATGTGGCTTTAATTAATGGAAGCAGCCACATCCTTCGGCCGGTTACAAGGAAGCTGCAGTGTGGAGAATTCCTTAGTAAGGTGGCAGCGTGTACTCCACTTGGTTGTATAACTGTGTCGGTTGGTACGGATGAGGTTTGCGACGCGGCGGTCGCTAGCAAGCGGTGTCGGTGGCGAGTGGCGCGCCAGCTACTGGCGCCAGCAGCTGGCGCGTGGACGATGTCGAGCTGTACGAGTCGCCTGATGAGCGCACGCTTGACTGGCTCAAGGGTGTTCCTGGATAAATGTTACTTGATGAAATGGTGCCATAGCCTATCGAAGATCGTGATTGGACAAAGGTGGGCACTTTACGGAACAGCACCAAATAAAATGAGGAAAACAGAACATAGGTAGGTAACTACACGTCACTACGGTTAAGCAGTATTTGCCAAAACAAATAATCAATTTTTTTTTAACTTCTTACGCCACGTTCCCACTAGGCAACATTTAGCGCGCGACACGTGATTCTCAACATGTACCTACGATAACGCTGCACAACAGCGCACGACGTTGCATGTTGCCGATGACTGACGTAAAGTAGGTAGTAGATGTGTAGACAGACGATGTTCAACAAAAGTTCAGCGCTGACTTTCAAGATGTGTCTCGGTGGTAAGCCGGCAGAAGTTACCACCCACCAGACAAAGTCTTGCCGCCAAGCGATAGTCTATTGAAGCCGTACGGAGGACGAGTCTGAGCTTAGTTGTGTTGCGATGTGTGCCAGGTACGATGCACCAAACGTTGTTGTGTCGGGAGTTTGGTCGTGGAGGGCCAGGTTATTCTCCCTCTGGCGCAGCATCGTTGGGTTTAACTTTGCATCACCTCGCTCAACTGCCGTCTTCCTTCCTATTCACTAAATTTTATAAGTGATTAGGCTTAATAAACTAGCGTGATTACCCATCAACGCGCGTTAATTGTTACCTAGTGGAAACGCGGCTTAAGTTATTAAAACCCATGGTCTGTAGTCTCGTTAATTCAATTTGACCTATAATGAATTTATAGGGCAAATTAAATTGTTTATTCGCATTGTAAGTTTATAGTTTCCACTATTACATTCTACATACCAGGTAGGGACGTAACGTGATGCGGTAAGGCCCAACGCTGGGGAGTACAGTCTCCATTGTTAGTCGGCTCCTGTAACAGATACTTATATTAGGATATGATGGCACAGATTAAAAAACCACATTACTATATTATGCGCAAATTGTTGCCAGATGTAAAAAAAAGTTAGATAAAATGTGTTATATCTGGCAATAATATGCGCATATAATTGCGTTTCAAAAGCCCCGCAATGCCTTGAAGCTACGTTTTGTGGTTAACGCAGTGCATCGCCCAGCTCCTGCAACGTGCCAGCGTGACCTCGACAACATTCATACAATACGGATGCAGTACATGATAATAATGAAAGTGCAAATTAAACACGACGCGGAAAACAAAACAACATCGCGTAAACCAAAACCGAATTAACACGCACACAAACAAAGCTCAATGAGGTCACGACTACGATGACAGCTGATGCAAGATGGCGGACTTACTGCAAGTTTGTTCGTCTTAGGAACGGTCAGAATGGTCGTGTTGGTGTCTTCCGGCGTGAAATAATCTGAGTCCTCGGCGACAGCCGGCGACTCCACATCGTTACGAGACTGTGTTCCGCTCGCTGCGTGCGATTTTACACCCAATTATCAACTGTTCACGATGACTCTACTCCTGTTTTTGCTAGCATAACGCCTAGCAAGGTTTACGCACTATCTTTTTTTTTTTTAGGATGTGATAACTTCTAATAAAAAGCATGTCGATTTTGATGGCTGCTTTTATTGGTATGTTTAACTACAGCGCCTTTATAGAGATGTTATTATGATCAAGTGCTATAATCATCAATTACATTTGAGAAATGAGTAACGATGGAAAATTCAAACAGTGAACATGCTTTAAACACACTCTAGGTACGGGGAAAAGCTCTAGTACCCTACCATGTCTGTAGTTCATGGGCGTACCCAGGGGGGGGACAGCCCCCCCCCCCCCCCAATCTCACAGAACTTGTAGAATTCCCATAATTACTAAGCATGAAGTATAAATGTGGAGGATGGCAAAACATATGGTGTAATTGCCAAAAAAAACCGCGTACAAAGATTACTCTTATTATTATTAATTTAACTAACTCCCCCCCCAGGCCTGACTTGCCCCACCCTCACCCCCCAGGCATGACTTGCATGGTAACATTGAAGTATTACATTTATCTTAAGAACTTATTTTACAATCATACGTAACTAATTATCCTAAACCGTATTTTTAAACAGGACGATTACTGAATGACGTAATGATCAATCACCTTTATACATTCAAAATGAGCATATAAGGCAAAATCATACTAGCGTCCACTAGGCTGCCAGTGCAATATCACCCTTATTTCCAAGCAAAGCTTCCACGTAATAATGTCTACAAATTGAAAGTAGGTTCAAATAAATAGCGGCCTACTAGCGGACGTTCGAAATTTGAATTTATATGAATAAAAGAACATGAGAAATATTATATTAGTAGGGTGTTATGTCATTGTGTTGGGACACGGAGTAGTGTACAGATGGATTGCTAATATGCAAAGACAACGCGGAAGTGACAATCGCAACGATGAAATGACATAATATGTTTATTCGTAAATTTTGTTAATACATAATATCTCGCTTGTGCTTCATGGCATATAGAGGTGTAATCATACACTTATGCAGCAGAAATATGTATTATTAGTGAATGATTCCATTTAACCATTTCCCTTCTGACTTAAGATTCCAGACTAGGTCTTTGACAAACATCTAAAAGTCCTAACTCAAGGTATGCCAAATGCCAACGTGTAAAGGAGCATAATATTGTAGGCGTCAAATTTTCGCAACATCACACTACGCTCAAAAACAAAATATCTGACGTTGCTCAAAAAGCCGCTAAGTGGGTCTAGTTTAGCCCTAGATTGTAAGAGCTCGAAGTCACGGGGGTCAGACCTTACCCAGCAGTGGGATAACGCAGGCTAACGGTATACAAAATGGTATGTAATATATAATGTTTTCATTTAGTCACTTGCACATTAGCAAACCATGGAAAGGCGTCACTCAGAGCTCTCCATGTGTTAATTATTGTATGTAAATGAATGTGTGATTGTGTGAGTGTCATACTGACAGTTGTGCTTGTGGTCTGGCTCATCCGTGTCGGTGTCGTCGATGTGTGCGAGTGCGGGCGCCGACAGCCGCAGTGCCGAGCTCACAGCGCGCATGGTGCCCGGGGACCCGCTGCCCAGGCTTGATACTGTCTGGATTACAAATTAATAACAAGGTTAATAATAAAAATAATAAATAGTTATGTAGAAATATTTAAAAATATAATTTATAAGTGTATTTATTGAAATAAAGAAAATAATAAAACAAATTATAGAGTCAAATCATCATCATCATCAACCGTTTCATAGTCAACTGCTGGGCGCAGAGTCTCCTCTCCTCTCACACAGAGAAGGACTAAGCGTAATCACCACGCTTATTCAATGCAGGTGGGCGTTTTCAGACTTAAAGTCCAGGGTTCCTCAAGATGTTTTCCTTCACCTTGTAATAAGTCATTGGTGTCCAAGATATACTTAGAAATTACATATAACTTTAGAAAAGTTACATTGGTACTTGCCTCTTGTTGAGTGCACGGACCAGTTTAAATACTTGGGGTCTGTGCTCCACGCGTCCGGCGACATTGATTGCGACGTCAGGGCACGTATTTCCACAGCTTGGGCAAAATGGCGTGAGGTGACAGGTGTCATTTGTGACCCCAAAATGCCGGTTAAGCTTAAGGGTCAGGTCTATAAAACCATCATTAGACCTGTTCTGTATGTCAATGAGGCGTGGCCTGTGCTTGAGCGACACAAGCTGTAGCTGCGTGTCACGGATATGAATATGTTGCGGTGGATGTGTGGAGTTACGCGGGAAGACAGCATCAGAAACTCCCGCATCCGGGGCGGCCTTCGTGTCCGTGACATTGCAGACAAACTGCAGGAGGGTCGCCTACGCTGGTACGGCAACGTCTTACGCAAACATGTTACGTGGGTAACAAATGTCTTTCCATGGAGCCTCCGCCGGGCCGGAACAAGCGGGGTAGACCAAAGAAGTGCTGGCTTAACGTTGTAAGAGATGACATGCGTGCCAAGAAGCTCTTACCACAGGATGCTAAAGATCGTGCAAAAAGGAGGAGAAAGTGTAGGAAAGCGGACCCCGGGCTCCAACGCGAAAGCCGCGGATGCAACCGAACCGGGATAAACGCTGAGATGATGATGATGAAGACTTATACTTCAGAAGCTGGTGTTTTAACCACTAGGCCACCACGACTTATAAGAGTCAAATAACTAAAGCATATAAGTATCTCGGATTGTCATCTAGGTAGATGGCGGCACGATTATTATTCAAAATCTGTTCAAGTATTCTTACCCCGTTAGCAGTAGGGTGTGTGAGCAGCGGTGACAGTCGCTCGGCGTCACTATCTGGTTCCGGGTGCGTCGCGCGTGCCTCATCCTCAGAACCAGACGCCTCTTGGACGGATTCCATATCCCCAGGGTATTCCAGGCTTAGAGACGACTGTAAATAAGATATTAATCAGAACAACTAACATAATTAATTTCCTTCATTTTGATTATAGATATTTAAAAAACGGGTTATATTATTGTTACGAATGCACCTTATGTCAATGGCGTATGGTTCAATATTGCGTGACACGCCTTACGTACATTTTAGTATACCTAGCCCATATCCATCAATAAAAACTAATTTTGTGTATTTAGAAGTCTCAAAACACATTGGTACCTTAGAGATCTTGTCTCCGTTGACGGTCTTGTGGTTGTAGAGTAACGGGCTGTTGGCAGCGGCTGCCTTCTCCTCGGCGCGCTTGGCTTCTTCCTCACGAGCTAGCAGCACTGACATGCGGAACTGCACACATACACCACATTTTATTATGAATGTTATTAATAAATCAAATTCATTTTGCAATAAACTGGATGGAAGTAAATCAAATCATTTATTAGTTTGCAAACATGGGTATATATCTATATATACACACAAATGTTTTGTTATAAGAGTCCTCCATAGGTACTCTCTCTACTTTTAGTATACTCTTTCTTCCTACTGCGACTCCTTTAGGCCATAATTTACATTGTTGATCAGATAGAGAAGCACTGGCAAAAGAAACTTACATGCAATCCAACGTAATTCTATTATCATTGATTTCGTAACGAAAACGACTAGAGTGAATATGGGAATAATAAGAAAAACCGTGGTTTTTGTTTATGAACTAAAGATATTAACAATGTTACTAGGTTCTTTTCACAATTTTCCAATGTCATGAAGGCACCAACTTTCGTTGTTTGTATTCTTAAGTTATCATCAACATACCTCAGGCGTGACAGTTTGCGCTGCAGATCTGTCGCGGACACTTTTGACATCATCCTTGGAGCCGCTCTTGGCCTTCCTGCTGCCGCTGCTGCCCAAGCTCGTGGAAGAACTGCGCTCTAAGTTGCAGCGGTTCAAGATTTCTGCTGCCTACAAAATTGTATCGTATTTAAACATTATCGGAAAAATAATTATTAAGGTACTTTTCTATCTTGCTGGCATGATATACATAACTATAATAGATTTCAATATATACTCATTTATAAAGCTGAAGAGTTTGTTTGTTTGAACGCGCTAATCTCAGGAACTACTGGTCCGATTTGAAAAATTATTTTTGTGTTGGATAGCCTATTAATTCACGATAATAATAATAATAATAAAAAATAAAATATCTATTTAAATATATTACAGTTCTTTGTGCATTTATCTTTATATGTATCTGCTGTAATCTAATAATATAATACATAATATAATTTAATAAATAAGTAAAATGGACAAATCACAAAATTTAAGAATACAAGATGACATGACAGAATATGTCACCGACAACACAAGAAATATAAATAAATAAAGAAAAATGAAACGGTGAAAATATGTTGACTAGATCTGCCGCAAGACAACGAGCACGCCCACCATCTCCGGACTCGTTGCTCAGCTCCGCCTCGCCGCCGCCGGTCTCCAGCGCCACTGTGAACGCTGTGACGACACCGGCCGCGGCAGTTGCGTTGAGCTCGAGCGACGAGTATTTCTCTCCGCCGACGTCGCCAACACCTGTACGTCGGCAGGGGAGAGGCCGGCCACCGAAGAGCTTGGGACTTAGGGGCCATCCGGCCCCGAGCCGGGTCCCCGCTGCCGGTGGTTGTGTGCAGCGCATGAGATGGTCTCAAACAATGAATGAGAACGTCATGCGCGCATATTACGGGGCTACAGAGGGGGGAACTAACCTCACTGCGTACCGTGAAAGGATGCTGTCTCTGTTTCAGGCATTGGAACCAACTGTCAACGTCTCGGCCCAACGACTGTCGGATCAGGTGCGGGTCATCCAACGCAATCACAGGTTGGACGATACCGCACTTGATAGGCTGCGCTCAGAGGTACTGAGCAACCAAATCGCCCCGACTCTGACACAGACCGCGGCACTAGCGTCAATTATTGATGCTGTTCCGCCGCGGTCCAATCATGTGGAAGAAGAGGATGATAGGGTTGAAACAGTAAGTAGCCAGTATAACGACCGACTGAGGAGCACACTGGAGGATGCGTTTCGCGAATATAGGTCCACTCCAACAGACCTTAGACCGCGATTACCACGGCTACCTATGCACAAAAAGAATAGGGCGTTGGTGAGTGCTCTGGACTCGCAGCTCAAGAATGTCTTCGAGAGCAGCGAGGATCTGATTGATACACACTCGATCCTGTTTTGCGCGGCTGTAGCGGCATGTCGATTAGCTAATATAAAATTCCCAAACTGTGATGAAGCTAACCGACCAAAACCAGCCGTACCAGCCTGGCAGCACAGGATCGAGCGTCGTATCGAT
This sequence comes from Sesamia nonagrioides, assembly GCA_017933935.1. Taxonomy (NCBI): domain Eukaryota; kingdom Metazoa; phylum Arthropoda; class Insecta; order Lepidoptera; family Noctuidae; genus Sesamia; species Sesamia nonagrioides. Next base: position 30,200 of record JADWQK010000648.1, read on the forward strand.
GGGGCCAGGGTACTCATCGGCAAACTATACTGCTTCAGGGAGGGCAATACACGACCAAGAGTGATGCGCTTTGTGAGACAGGCGTTCTCGGGGACTGGAATCAGTCCTCGAGAATACCTAACACATGTCACAGAGCGCATCGACTTCCTGAAGCAAAAAGTTTGTGCATGGGCGAACCGTATACGGCGGTATAAGCGGCGAGTGGATCGATATACGCAGAATCGCATGTTCCAGAGTGATGAGAGGTGGGTATACAGAGCTTGGGAGCGTTCTGAACTGAACGAGGCCGATGTGTGCCGACCGGATGTTGCCGCCACGAGTGCATTCTGGCGCAGCATCTGGTCAGTACCCGTCTGTCACGCTGAGGATGACTGGATACAGAATGTCGAGCAAGTGTGTGAAATGATACCAGAAATGGATACTATTTTAATAACACCAATAGATGTAGCCACAGCAGTCCGTTCGTTACCGAATTGGAGATCACCGGGACCGGACGGGCTGCATAACTTTTGGCTAAAATGGCTAAGTAGTTCACACACTTGTTTGGCATCTCAATTCCAGTCATCCTTAGAGTCTGGTTCGCTACCCCAGTTCTTAACAACTGGAATTACCCACCTGCTCCATAAATCAGGTAGCACCGCGGAACCCAACAATTATAGGCCGATCACATGTTTACCAACGGTTTATAAAGTTCTTACATCCATTTTGAAAGCTAAAATAAATAAACATCTTGACAGCAACTCCATCATGTCTGTCTCTCAAAATGGATGTAAGAGCGGGTCCCGCGGTACTAAGGAGCTACTTCTCATAGACATGGCCATCAGCCAACAGGTTCGTCGATCCCGCAAGGACCTCTCAACTTGCTGGATAGATTATAAGAAGGCCTACGATTCGGTGCCACACACATGGCTTATGAGGGTACTGGAGTTGTACAAGATTAATACAACTCTACGCACTTTTCTTAGGTCGTGTATGGGGCAATGGAAGACAGTCCTTCGCTATCCAGGGAGTCGACGGATCCAAGGGAATGATGAACCTGTATGGATTAAGCGGGGAATATTCCAGGGCGACAGTCTGAGTCCACTTTGGTTCTGCTTAGCTCTGAATCCTCTAAGCACACTGCTGGAGGATTCAGGGCTGGGTTATCGATTGAAGAGAGGTGGTCAGGTCATATCTCACCTCCTCTACATGGATGATTTGAAACTCTTTGCCCCCAATAAATTGCATCTGATGAAGCTACTGAATGTAACTGAAACTTTTAGTAGTGGCATCAAAATGGAATTTGGTGTGGACAAATGTGCAGTCATGCATGTAGAGCGGGGGCAGATTATGGAATCCGAAGGAATTACACTCCCGGATTCCATACACCTTAGATCCCTCTCCTCATTCGAGAGCTATAAATATTTGGGTATGTCGGAAGCGTTAGGTATCAACGATGCTGACATGAAGCAATCGTTGAAGGAGCGCTTCTTTGGTCGCCTGAAGAAGGTATTAAAAAGTCTTCTTTCGGGCGGAAATAAGGTGCGCGCCTTCAACGGGTGGGTCATGCCGGTTTTGATGTACTCTTTCGGCATACTTAAATGGACTCAGACTGAACTCGACGCCTTGGATAGAAGGGTCCGTACACTGCTGACAGCAAACAGGATGCATCACCCACGATCATCGGTGATGAGACTGTATATTCCGCGGAAGTGCGGGGGTCGAGGCTTTTTAAATGCGAAGACCCTCCACAACCGAGAGGTATGCAGTCTCAGAGAACATTTTTTAAAAACCGTAGTGGGTATGCATCATGATGTTGTCACAGTAGACAAGGGGCTTACCCCGCTATCCATGGCGAAAGAGAACTGGCACAAGCCTATAATACTTACCACTGATGACCGCAAGATGATATGGCAAAGCAAGGAACTTCACGGGCGATTTTATCGGGCTCTTCATGGGCCAGATGTTGACTTTTTTTTAGCTTCCGTATCCTGGCTACGATTCGGTGACCTTTTCGGGGAAACTGAAGGTTTCGTCTGTGCAATTATGGACGAAGTTATCTTGACGAATAACTACCGGAGATATATTATGAAGGACGGGACGATTGACGTGTGTCGGGCATGTCACCATCCGGGTGAGTCCATCAGACATATTATCTCTGGTTGCTCTCGTCTGGCCAACAGCGAGTATTTGCACAGGCACAACCAAGTAGCTAGGATTATCCACCAGCAGCTTGCTTTGAAATATAAACTTGTGGATTCTGAGGTACCGTATTATAAGTATGTGCCCGACCCAGTTCTTGAAAATGACCATGTCACGTTATACTGGGATCGGTCTATCATTACTGACAGGACTATTGTTGCAAATAAGCCTGATATAGTAGTGATAGATCGATTAGCGCGCCTCGCAATGATTGTCGATGTTACCATTCCACATGACGGGAATCTCGTGAAAGCTGAGAAAGAGAAACAAATGAAATATCTCGACTTGGCGCACGAGGTTGTTGACATGTGGAATGTGAACTCGGCTGTCATTGTACCGATTGTCGTATCGGCCAATGGTTTGATAGCCAAGAGCCTCGACCAACATCTATTGAGGCTCTCGTTAGGCAGTTGGATCAAAGGCCTGATTCAAAAGGCAGTACTCCTCGATACGGCCCGCATCGTGAGGAGGTTCCTGTCTCTGGAGCCCTAACCACCGGTAGCTTGGACCCTGCTCCCGCCATCGGTGGAACACTATTTTTTATATTTTTAAATGTTTTTATGTTTTTTATAAATATTTAAAAATGTAAATAAATATGTATATGTAAAAAATAAACGGAATAATAATAATTTATTTGCATAGATAGTAGGTACAATGAGATGTTCAATAAATACAATGATCCTTTACTATTTACCTTAAACTAGGCGTGCAAAAATAGTATTAAGTATTAATTATAAAATAATGGTAAGTATAAATTAGGAATGTCAAACATGAAAATACAATAATACAAGATAAAATATTAATAAGAAGGCAATGATACAAATTAATAAAGTCAGCTAAAGCATTACATTACATGGTCAAAAAATATACATTTAAAAACAAAAATAAAAATGTCTGTCGATGTGGTTATATTACAGCAGTCAAGTAAATGAAATTAAAAATTCATATTTTATCATCAAGAAATTCTTGAATGGAATAATATGCCTTCTCGGTCAAAAATAGGAACAATTTCTTTTTAAATATATCAATGCCTTCCACCGACTTCATGTATTTTGGCACTTTGTTGTACAATTTCGGAGCCATTGCGAATATGCTTTTCTGAAATAATACAGTCTTGTGTGGAACCAAATGTAGCTTATCAGCTCTACGCAAGCTACTAACCTGCGAAAATTTAGACAGGTTGCGCCTGACGAAAAGGACAGTTTCGTATATATACAAGGACGGTAAAGTTAATATTTTTAATTTTATAAAATGAGGTTTACAACTGTCGGTCCTTTGTAAATTACACATGGCTCGGATGCAACGTTTTTGTGCAATAAATACAGTTTCCTTTCCAGTTGCATTACCCCAAAAAATTATGCCGTATCTTAAACACGATGCAACTAGTCCATGGTATGCTGTCAATAACGTGGGTTCATTTACAGTTTTCCTTAACATGGTCAAAGCATACGAATATTGGTTAAGTTTACCGCATACTTTCTCGATTTAAAAATAAAAAATAAAATAAAATCTATTTATTTCGGGCAACATGCCCATATATTGTTAGTGTACAACTTAAAAACTATGTTAGTATTAAATAAAAAAATAAAAATAAAAAGAACTTAGTTAAGGTATTTGCCTCCCTCTGGGGCACCAGGCACCCGCACTTGTGCTTGAACCCAATGCCGCAGAAGGGGGCTGTCCAGCTTGTGGCTGAGCACGTTCAGAATGGTGTTGGCGCTCCCACGTGTACGAAACATCAGCGACGCGATACGGCGCCGCAGCACAGTGTGAAAGCTGTCTGTGTGCGCGTGCGCAAACATCGCAGACGCACTACAGTAACGTGGGAGCCCCACCAGCACCCTGAACGCATTATTATACTGTACTCGGAGAGCGTTGATGGCCCGCTGCGTGTAGGCGACCCACAGATTGCAGGTGTAGAGACATTGGCAGAATGCTTTAAACAAAGTAATTTTTACCTCAAGACTACACCTAGCAAATCTGCGTGCCAACATGTTACAGCGGACCGCCATCGCTCTCCTTTCCCTTTCTATATCCCCGTCATCTTTCAGTTCCTCGTTAACAACATGGCCGAGGTATTTCAATTCATTGACTCTTCGAAGCGCGACACCATTAAGCAGCACAGGTGCCACACCCTCCAGTTTTCGACTCCTGGCTTGGAAAACCAGGAGCTCGCTTTTCTGGGCATTGTACAGGAGACCGTGTACCCTCGCGTACTCCTCACACACACCTATCAGCCCTCTGAGCGCGGCTATTGATGGGCTGAGCAACACCATATCGTCTGCATAACTGATACTATTGATACTATGTCCATCAATTGAGCATCCGACTCCAGTGTCACTCAGCTCACCAATCAGCCCGTTTACATACAAGCTGAAGAGCGAAGGAGATGTCAATCCCCCCTGCCTCACTCCGCATTCCAGCCCGTACTCATCAGAGAGTTCCCCAAGCCATTTGACCCGGTTAGTCTGATGGCCGTACCAATATTTAAAAATATTGATGACATCACCAGGCACACCTGTGCTCTTCAATTTATGCCACAGAATATCATACCTAACTAGGTCAAAAGCCTTGGAGAGATCAAGGAAGGCTGCATAAACAGGCGTGCTCCTGTCAGTGTAATACCTGACAGTCTGTTTGAGAGACATAACCGCACATTCTGTCGAAAGTCCAGGTCTAAAACCGAACTGTGCGTCATTTAAGTTCAGGTGTTCTTTAAGTTGTCTCTCAAGCAGAGCATCAAGCACCTTAGCTGCGGTTGTAGCTAATGATATCGGGCGGTAGTTGCACTTATCGGAACTATCTCCGGTCTTGTTTTTAATTATAGGCACTACCACCGTCTTCATCAGCTCATTTGGCAAGTAGGAATGCCTAATACACAAAGTAAATAAAAGTCCCAGGAGCCTTGGAAGGTGCGGCCCCGCATGCTGAAAATGTTCGATGCTCAGGCTATCGTGCCCGGGGGACTTCCCTCGTGTCATGCCTTTTATTATTAGCGCAACTTGCTTTGCTGTGACACGTTCAGAAACCCCCGACACGACAACCCCCACATCCCTGATCTGCTCACCCTTCAGTGGAGACTCCACTTGAAAGTGACCTTTAAATAAGTTGGCAATGTCCTTCGGTTCACAGATACCGTTGATACTCACAGGGATACTGGGTTTAGGGTTTAACTGTTTCGTTTGTTGCCAAAATCCTTTAAAATCCTTATTTTTATGTTTTGTAGCTAATATATTCATCTTTATTCCTTCTTGATTATTCTGACAATATTGTAATTTGCTTTTGAATTTCTTTCTAGAATCATACATTTCACTGTAATAGTTACCACTGTTCGGTCGACCATGACTTACCCAAGTTAAGAACTTCTGCCTAGCATCCCTGTGAGCATCACGAACGTACTTATTCCAGCCAACAATGTGCCGACCGCGATGCCGACCGCAACTCTCGTGACCTGTATAGCTGTCAACAGCCGCCTCCCGTAACGATTTTACTATGTCACCATAAAGTGTGTCTATCACAGACAAGTGATCTCTGCCTCTGTTATCACACATGCTATCACCACAAAGCTGAAATTCAATGGGGAACCCTAATTCCCGTAGTTTCTCATTACAACATTTAGTATACATTTCAATTTGACTTAAGTCTCTGTCTCTCCATAGCACTTTATTTGTTTGGGTGAACGGTGGTCTAATGGTTTTACAGACTGATTTTAGACTACATTGAATCTCCACTGGACAGTGATCAGACCAAAAGATGTCGTAACATATTTTAACCGAATAAACCGATCTTAATGCAGCGTCGGTGACTACACAGTGATCCAACCACCTGCGGGTACCATGAGCTTCACTCACAAAAGTGTAGGTATTCGAATGCAAGCCCAACATCTCTAGGTCGACACATGTCCAGTTTTGTTCATTACAAAAACTTTGTAGTTCATTGCCAAACAATTCCCCCGGATGGGCGTTAAAATCCCCTAAAATAAATACATTTTCAATATTGTTACTCTCAACTATTGACGTTATTTCACCTAAACATTGTACAAATTCCACAAGATTGTCAGAAGAGTCAGTAGGCATGTATACAGAAAAAACGAGTATTAATCGTTCCATTACACACGCTTTAATCGCACTTATTCGGTTACTTTTACAGGGAACCACAGACACATAATGACACTTACTGTTTCTCCATAGCAGTGCTACGCCGCCGTAAGGCCGCCCGCGCAATAAGCCACTTGTTAGGTCCACTGCAGACTTACCGCAGAATCCAAAGTCGTTGCTTATTTTACCAAGTTCGGGTATCTCATGTGGCAAGAGCCAGGTCTCCTGCAGTGCAATAATATCAGCAGATCGGCAAAGCCTTCTTACACACTCAGTAGATCTTTTAATAGACTTACAATTGAAACTGATGAGTTTTAAACTGTCATTGTTAGCTGTTGTACTATCCATTTAGATTTCTTTTTGTACTGGTTTCAGATTTCTTACTTCTGTCTAAATCTCGTCTGTAAAAATCCACGAAACGGCGGAAGGTTATACCATCAGGCCATAAACTACAATCCAAAAACAAACTTAGTTTTTCCCTTGGAACGAACATTTTATATGAGTTGTATTGTTTTTGTTGCTTGGGTTCGATCTTCTGTAATGTGACTTCAACGTTCGTTTTGTTCTTTATGTAGTCAACTATATGTTTTTCGCAGGTTTCCTTATGTACATTATTTATAAACAGGGGGACATTGATGTTTGCAGCCTTAAAACCATCTATTTCGGTGCACGTTCCCTTTTTACCAATAAATCTATTCCTGTACCTTTTCCTTTGTACTACATGCCACTCGTTGTCTGCGTTTTGCGTAAGTAAGTCGCTCTGTGAATGGGGGATCAGCTGATTGTTTGTTGCGCGTACCCCTACCGTCTTCTCAGTAGTATTAGTCACCGGCACCGCGCCAGTCGAGGCACTTTGCATTTGTTTTTCGGTGAGTACCGCAGCGCGCGAAACATCTGGGCTGTGTGCGACAGAGAGATCGTTGCCGCCAGGCAGCGGATGCGCGCGCGCGTGTGACAGGGACGGAGAATGCTGCGCAAGAGTGCCGTCATCTACCTCCCTATCAATTCTGGTGGGATGACTGATATCGCTCACCAGCTCATGTGTAATATGAATAATACCTGAGGGGCCACTTTCACAATTAAATTCTGAACTATTTAACATGCGATTTGTACCTCGTTTTTTGTTGACAAAATTGTCCCGCTCGAAATTATTAACTATCGAAGTTCGCTGTAGATTAATGACTTCATTTTGCAGTCTCGTAAACTGGTCCACCTGTGCATATGTCTCCTTAATAGTCACTATCTCTTGTTTGATAATAATAAGATCCTTCAAAATTCGCGTTGCATCTAAATGATCAAAAGTGACCGGGGGTAGTTTTTGCAGGTCACGGGCGACAAAAATCGGCATTTCTTCAGGATCTTTCTGTTTTATTAGTGTGATTATGTCTTCTATTTCTCTTTGTGACTTTCCCTCTCTCTTACGGTTGATTTTTCTAGCCGTTGTCTTGACTGAGGAAAATAGCAGATTTTTTGCTGCACTAATTTCATCGGTTTTAAACGCCGTGATACACAGTCTGATCATTGAATCCTCGTCCATCACATCACATTTGTTCTGAATAAAAGCCAGAACCTCGTTTATAACTATATTACAGTTCGCGCACTTTAATATTTTCGAGGTCGTTGACCCGTTCACATCAGCCATTGTTAACGTCCGCACCGTACGACGCGCCGCACAAGATTTGAACGCGCCATTTCAATGTACTCTCTATATGTATTCCTAGAAATTTTGTGGTGTTTGTTTCATTAATACTAACGCCGTTATGGGTTACATTAAGGTTCAGTCTGTTAGTCATTCTTTGTCCAAATTTCATAAGTACGGTTTTACTTAAATTAATTTTTAAATTATTATACTCTAACCAATTAATTATAGATTCCATATTTTTATTTATGTCAGATTCAAGATTATTAATATTGTCATTGTCAAAAATTATAGTGCTGTCATCTGCAAACATTGTCATGTGGTAGTTAGTTGCTGTAGGCAAGTCATTAATATAGATGAGAAACAATAACGGTCCAAGCACACTCCCTTGAGGTACTCCATATGCAATATTTCTGACACTAGATTCATAACAAATTTCATTTTTACTCTTACCATCCACTCGTTTAACAACTGTAAATTGTTTTCTATCTTTGAGATAAGATGCTAAAAAACTCCAGACGTTACCTCTAATGCCATAAGAATTTAATTTCTGAAGCAAGATCTTATGGTCCACGCAGTCAAATGCCTTCGATATGTCCATGTATAAAGCGAACACTGGCAATTTTTTATCTACTCTAGATGTAATTATATTCAAAAAGTCATAAATGGCCATGTTAATGCACTTATTTTTCCTGAAACCTTTTTGATTGTTAGTGAATAGATTTTTCTGTTCAAAATATTGATTTATGCCATTATAGATGACCTTCTCAAAAACCTTTGACAATATTGGTACTAATGCTATTGGTCTATAGCAAGCCATATTTTCAATGTCATCTTTCTTGAAGATAGGCTTTAGGACCGTTATTTTCAATTTACTGGGAAACACGCCTTCTGTTATGCACATATTTATTATATGGCTTAGGACTGGTGCAATATAGGAAGAAGCACATTTTAATATTCTTGTACAAATGCTGTCATAGCCAGTACTAGAAGTATTTTTTAAGTTCATAATAATATTATGTATATCTTGCGAGTTAGTGGGACAAAAGAACATGGAGGAGCATTCACTAGGCAATGCTGATCGGTAACCGTTGTTTCTCAAGTGAGTAGGTTTAACTAGGTCAGCATAATAGTTATTAAAAGCTTGGGCAATTTGAACTGGATCTGTTAATATTTTGTTACCTATATTTATTTGTATTAGATTATTATCTGGTATCCTATCCTTATTGTTGTTTATTATTTGCCACGTCGCTTTAGACTTGCTTTTTGCTAGTTGTATGTAATTACTATTTTGCGATTTCTGAGTAAGTTGAGTAATCCTCCTAAATCTAGAAGAAAAACTTTTAAAATTATCTTTATTGTGCTTTGTCGGTGCCAACCTATACTTCCACAGTAATTCTCTTTTCCTTTTACTGCATACCTTTATTCCACGACTTATCCACCTAGGTCGCTTTTTAGTTAAATTTTTTATTTTTATATTTGGAAAGCACAATTCGTAAAACAGTTTAAACAAATCATAAAACATATCAAAAGCAGCAGCAGCATCATTCTGCTCGTAAACTTCCGAGAAGCTGATACTTTTGATGCAGTCAATGAATTTGGTTACATTTTCTTTCGAATAACATCGCCTTGTGCTGAACCAGTAAGTAGACAAACACGATTTCTTAACAGGGCATTTTAGCAGCTGTGCTGTATGGTCTGAAACTGCAAATTCTATGATTTCACCCTGACATCCCCTTACATTATGTACGATATTATCAATGCAGGTACCGCTACTTAAACGAGTGGAAACTTTGAATTGAAGTTTAAGGTTAAATCCTGCTAGTAAGTGTTTAAATTGCTCTGAATATTTTGTTCTTTTTAGTATATCTATGTTGAAATCCCCAGCCATAATGAGTTTTTTGTTTATATTAAATGAAAATTGTTGAAGTATGTTGTTCAAAATGCTAAAGAATGTATCGAATTTATTTTTTACTTCTGTGCAGTTTGGAATTCTATATATGCATATAATTAAAATTTTATGTTCCGTCAACTCTATAGCACAGCACTCAATTATGTTTGATATACTGCACTTAGAAACTTCATCAATAGCTTTAAATTTTATTCCTTTCCTTACTAAAATACATGTGCCGCCGTGTCTAGTCTTACGCGTGAAGTAAGCGGCGAGAGTATAATTGTGCATGCGTAGAATACCAAGATCGGAATTGATCATATTATGTTCAGAAAAGCATAACACGTCAGCGTTTTTTCCACTATTAGCAAGCTCGTCCAACGAGACCATAAAGATGTCTTGTTTGTTTAAGAGTCCGTTTATATTTTGATGGAGAATATAAATATTATTAAACACGAAAAAAGCTAGGCGGTGTTGTTCTGCCAGTCAAGGCAACATTTGTGGCTACAACATTATCATTATGACTTACTACATCGTTATAGGCTTCCGTCTGACTACCCTTATCGTGCATTTCAGGTCTAATATTATGAGGTTTTATACGCTCTAAATCAGCATTATATTTGTCAAATTTAATTTTATAGTTAACTTTTAGTATTTCTCTTAGTAAATGACGACATTTATACTCTGCGCGATTATGTTTGTATGGCCGGAATGCAATATAGTTCATATCCACATACGTAACATTATCAAATTTGCCAGAAACAAATAAAAATAAAATAAAATAAAAATTCTTTATTGTCACACGTTTTTACATACTTTTATGGGCTAACTGTCACCCAAACTAAGCCAAAGCTTGTGTTTTGGGTAACAGCGGTCAGCCGCAGGAAGTAGCGCACCATAAATGCGAAAGAATATTACAGCTTTATGTGTCGCTGAGGTAGGTTTAGTGTTCTTAAGAATTTTTCTTAATCTAAGTCTATTTCTTACTTAAAACAATCTAGCACATGTGTGTCTGTTGTTATGTGTAGTGTGAGGGTGTGTGTTTGTATAGTATGAGTGAGTGTGAGGGTTACAATGTAAGTGTAAGTGTTGTTGTTTTTTGGACGTAATGTATGTATTATGCCAGTAAATGTTCCGTCTTCTGGTAGTCGAACAATTGAAGCCATTGGGAAACTTTACTTTTGAGTTCATGTCTGCTAAGAGAAGTAATGTTTAATTGCTTGTGAATGGCGTTGTATAGCTTGCAACTTAAAGCCTTGTACTGTCTCCTTGCAAAGACGGACTTGCATGGTTGTTGAGGGCATACAGGCATTTTGCTGCGTCTGTTGGGGTTGAGCAAGGGCACGCTTCGATGCTTCCTGATTATGGCTCTGAGCACAAAGAGTTGGCGAACTGTAAGGACCTTGCATTCTGAATAGAGCTGAGATGTTGGATGTCGGTATGGTTTCCTTGTCATCACTTTCAACACCGCTCTTTGTGCTCTTTCTAAGCTCAGTAGATGCGTTTTTGCGGCCCCTCCCCATACAGTGATGCAATATTGCACAATAGATTGGCAAATGGCAATGTATACAGATTTGAGTTGTTCTAGGGTTGCACTGTCTCTAAGTGTTTTAAATACATGCATGAGTCGTCTTACTCTGGAATTAACTGTGCTTATATGTTTGTCCCACCGCAAGCCACTATCCATATGTACTCCTAAATATTTAACCGATTCCGTGCGAGTGATTTCTTGGCAATTGCAATTGGTCGATGTGATACAAGTGTGGGCTTGTAAAGAAAAGCTCCGCGGTGGAGCCTTAGTTTTGTTGATGGAGAAGGGGACATATTGCGTTTTGGAGAGATTTAGGGTTAGTAGGTTGTGAGTCAACCAGTTATTCACCTTGGATAGCGCGAATTCTGCTCTCTCTTTAACTTTGTGCCAGTTCGGACCCCAAACAAATATGGCGGTGTCATCAGCATATGTGAAAATGCTAGTGTAAGGTAGGGACATTGTGCAAAGGTCGTTGATATAAAGCTGGAAGAGGGTGGGAGCCAAGACACTCCCTTGTGGAACGCCGTAAGAGACAGTCTCCTCATCACTCACGCAATCCCCAATTATAACGCGTTGTTTCCTGTTTGTCAGGTAGTCTTCAAAAATTTTGTAGCTTATGCCACGGACCCCCATCGTTTCAAGCTTGGATAGTAGTATGGGGATGGAGACTGTGTCAAATGCCTTAGATAGGTCAAGGAAGACGCATAAGCAATTATTTTTAGCGTCCAGTGTCTGAACCACAAGATTGCTTAAATCCATTACTGCGTCCTCAGTGGAGAGACCTGATCGAAAACCATACTGATTATCCGCTATAATGTGATATTTGTCTAGGAATTTCTTAAGAGAGTAGTTAAGTACTTTCTCTATTATTTTTGATATGGTAGAAAGCACTGTTATGGGGCGATAATTGTTGACACAGTCTGCGTCCCCATTCTTGAAAATAGGGTGGATGATTCCACTTTTGAACGCTTCGGGGAAGACGCCTGTCATTATAGATCGGTTGCATATGTGAGTGATGCAGGGGGCCAGCTCCCTCCGACATTGCCTTACTATCTGGGATGAGATCCCATCCCAGCCTGTGGCACAGTCTGGACGGAGTTGTAAAATGATGGACTCAACATCCATTTGTGTCACCTCAGCTATGACCAGGGAATTTGGAGGACTTCTCATAAGGGTGTGGGAGATCGGTGGAACGAAGGAGATATTTCCATTACTTGGTGCACGAATCTTATCCGCAAGAGACTTACCAACGTCTGTGAAAAATTTGCAGACAAAGTTAGCAGATGCCTTTGGGTTATTTTTGGTTTGTAATAGCTTGACTGGACTGATCTTGCATTTCCGAGTATTTGTTATTGTTTTTATAGCTTGCCATAAGGCTTTTGGGTCTTTACCGGCTTTCTCCAGTTGGGATTTTTCGTAGGCTATTCTTAGATTACGCAATAGACGATTGCAATAGTTACGATACCTAGTGTAGGTAGTTTTGAGAATCATGTTAAGTGGGGATTTTTTAGATTTTATGTGAAGCTTATCTCTATTCCTGATACATCTAATTAGACCGGGCGTCATCCACGGTTTCAGAATACGGTTTTTCTGGGTGATTTTAGTTGTATTAGTGTGTGTAGCAATCGTGTGAGAGATCATTGTTAAAAACATATTCGTAGCCAAATTGGCGTCCTCTGTAGCCAGCACGGTGGTGAAATCTTTTTGTCCTAGATCTGCTTTAACTTTAGAGATATCTGTGAAGGTTTTAGTTACTAATTGTTTTCTGATTTGGAGATTTTTTTGGATGTTAATTACTATGGGCCTATGATCCGTGATGTGTGATTCTAGTATTAGTGTTAGAAAGGGTGTAGTCGAATTTGTGAGAGTGTGGTCCAGGCAAGAGTCAAGTCTCGTAGGAGAAGTGTGTGTGGGGAATAGGCCATGTGTAGCGTTGAATGTTAGATATTCTTCTCGTAGTGGGTCTGGACTATTAGGCGCTATATCAATATTTATATCACCTACAAGGAAAATACTACCTGATTGTAGCTCACGGTAAATGACGTCAAGACTATTTATAAAGTTACCAAAGTTCTCTTTTGTTCTTAAGGAGGGGGAGCGATATGTAGCCACAATATTTACATTACTACCTATTTGACAGATTAAACAGCTAGCATCCCTGAAACGTGGCTCAGTTACTTTGCAACTTAGAGTTGTGCGGGTGTAGATGACGATCCCGTCGTTTTGGTTTAGTAAATTTATCGTGCGATGAGCCGTATAACCATTCAAAGTCGGTAGGTTATTTACCTTACGTAGCCAACATTCCGTAAGTATTATAATGTCAAAATCTATGTTTGTCATTGATAACAATATGCGGAGTTGGTTAAAATTTTTATTTATACTGCGAATATTGACATGAAATAATTTAATTGATTTACTTTGGTAAACATATTTATGACAGTCCTCTGGATTACACACAAGCGAGTTAGTGACTTCTAGGGAGTCCAGCTCAGAATTTATATTGTTTACATTAGCCATGTCAGTGATAAAAAAAAACAGAGTTTCCGAGAAGAGGCGACGGTCAAAGACAGAAGCAAAACACAATAGTGATGAGTTTTGGTGTGCATGTTTTTGAGTGAGTGAGAGTGTAGATGTGATGTGTAAAGTGTTCCAGCTATGTTGATGTATTTGGCGGTGATATATGTAAGTGCTTCACACACTATGTTATTATGTGAGTGTTTTAAGTAAGCTTGGCTATTTATGTTATTATCGTTATTTACAAAGAAATAGATTTTTGTTTCATAAATACAGTAGCTATGGTTAATATTGCATGCTATTTTAGGGTTAGGTACAGAGGCACTATAACTAATTAAATCGCAGTAAATAATTTAATTTATATTCACTTAGTGATTTATTGAACGGTACTTCACTTATAAAGATATTTGTACCCCTATGGGTCTCGATAAAATTATGTAGGGATGTTTGAAGTTTATACGGGCTTGTGTCATTGACTCCCCCCAATACAATTACAAAATCACTATCAGTTAGGTTTTCATACAATTCACCTGTTAAGGAAGTCAACACTTCTGACATTTGGGCATAAGGTTTAAAAACACAAAACACGGCATATTCAGGGCCAATTAAATTCTGAAGTACTTTCTGAAGTCCTTTTCCCTGTTGATCTGCAATTATTATTACCTTCTTTTTTAATCCTATTTGTTTTCCTAGCAAGGCATTCGGTAGATTGTTGTTTGGGATTGGACGGTTTTGAATAGAATTTAACGATTCTCTATTTATTGATGTTGTAGGACTCCTATTACTATTGTGAGCTGTTACTGGACAGGTGTTGACAGAAGTAAAGACTTTTTCTTTCAAGCTTCCGCATGAGATCCCCGATGATGTTTTAATTGTTGGTGTAGACTTAGGGCGGGTTGTTTCACGTTCACTTAACGCATGCGTAAAAGTTAAAAATGGTGCTAACCATCGTCAAGTCAAAAAATGAGTTGTTTCACAATACGTAAACGTCAACGCACGCAAAAAATACGATTACTTTAACCGATGCTCTGAGCACTGGTTAACGTAACTTATGTCAAGTTGTGTTTAGTCCGCCGTGGTGTCAATTAGTGAAAACAACATAAACTCCCTTTTGTATTCGCGAGTTTGGTCTCTAATTGACGATAGTAGGTAGTTCATCTGATGATGATACAAGTACCGTAAAAAGAAAAAGAAAGGTGTTTAGCAGCCCAAGTTCTGTTTTTTTTTATATTACTGTTGTTGTCTGTTTCTTTACAGAACAACACATCTTTATATTTTTCAAGCGAAGATTGAAAGCGATCTTTCTCATTTTTTGTGAAGTTAGTGAAATGAAATGAAATCGTTTATTAAGCAAGTAGGATCACTGATCACTTTTACACGTCATGTTTTATTTTTTTTTCCGTTCTCTAAAAAAAAAATATGTTTACATTATAGAATATACGTGTTTTGTTAGATTGCAATGTTTAACATATACCTACTTATTAAGGCCTTAAACATAGTAACTATGTTTAAGTGTATGTAGTAGTACGAGTGAGTGTAGTAATTTACTTACTTTGGTGTGTATGGTGGGGGTTATACAATATGTAAAGAAAACCCTGTCCGATCCGTGAAGGTATTGTTAGGTATCGTTAACTGATTCTAATAATGCCTACAAAGCCGGGCTAAACTTAAAAAAAAATCCCCAAAAAAATAAATATTATTTCGAAAAAGCGAGGTAACTTAATGCATGTGCGATAGGCAACCCGATAGCCCCGCCCCCCTTCACCCGCGCATACATGCGCGGGTGAAGGGGGGCGGGGCATGCGGCACGTGGTCGCATCGCTATTCGCTCCGTCACAAATGGTGTTGGCAGTTTTTTAAAAATTACCAAAGTTCGGGGAAATTGGAATTAATACCCGGGAAAAAAAGATTATTTCAAAATTCATTATTTTGTTACTGTGATGATTATGTAAAATTTTATATTATATTTGGTCAAGTGTTTACCTAACCTTTATTATCCTTATGGGTCGGACAGGGTTTTCTTTACATATTGTATAAATAATAAATAAATATATACGGACAAATCACACAGATTGAGCTAGTCCCAAAGTAAGATTGAGACTTGTGTTATGGGATACTAACTCAACGATACTATATTTATAATAGATACATATATAGATAAACATCCAAGGCCCAGGCCAATCAGGAAATGATCGTTTTCCATCATGACCTGGCCGGGGTTCGAACCCGGGGCCTCCACGTCGCAAGCAGGCGTGTTGACCGCTGCGTCACGGAGGACGACAATGTTTATGTTTGGTTACTATGTATTATACCTTAGCCGGCTATTAATATTGTAACATATAATTGTTTTTTGTCCCAAATATATAAAATAAAAATAAAATGTATCCATTTTTCGTCGAAGTATAGCTTTTCTATAGGTACACAGTTTTCTAGTATAAACGGACTTAATTTATAAAATGGCACGAAGTTATTTCCCACAACAATAAACAATAATACCAAGAAAGTTAGATAAACTACAGCACATGACAGTCGCCTAGATAAAATTTGCTGGGGCGATGTATGTGGCCGGGTACATCGTTGCAACGCAATGTATTCGTGCGCAGACGATGTAGCATCGGGGCGCTGTCGGTAAAGTGGCGCGCTTCAAAGGACTTGTCGCGACAATATTCGCTGGAGTAGTCACACACTCACACCTACGTCACTTCAGTGTCGTCCAGACTTTGAAGTAGGACTGACGTTCTTTTTGCATATTTTTTACATTGTTTTTGTTTTATTTGTTGTGTAAACATGTAATAAATAATAATTTATTGACATATAATGCAAAGCCACTGCTTCCTCCATCGTCTCGGCCGCACAACTAAACAACGAATATTCGCCGTAGGCCGATTTCTGAATCTTCGCCCGCCAATGAGAAGAACATCGTGTATGTCTGACAAGGACAACAGATATTTTGCGCGCCAACGCGACACGAATCTTCGCCTGCTAATGTAGCGCCGGCATTTAACGAACGTTAAACATCATCAAAGTAACGTTAACGGACGTAACTTTTTGA
The DNA here is from genome assembly GCA_017933935.1 of Sesamia nonagrioides. Lineage (NCBI taxonomy): Eukaryota > Metazoa > Arthropoda > Insecta > Lepidoptera > Noctuidae > Sesamia > Sesamia nonagrioides. Next base: position 47,105 of record JADWQK010000648.1, read on the forward strand.
CGTACGTATGTTACGATAACCAACCGTTTGAAACAACCCGCCCTTAATCGGTGTGGATACATTGCTTAATGTATGCCTAAATTTGTTACTATTTTTCCTGCCAGACTGCGGAGTAGGACATTTATTTGAATCATATATTCCTATTTTCTTGTACAATTCGATCACCTTGTTTGACTTTTCTAGATCTGATTTTAATCTTGTGTTTTCGCTGAGTAGATTTTCAATTTCTCCATTCGCGCTTTGCAGTTCGGCTGTTAGTCTATTAATTCGTTCATTCAACAGATTCTCGGTTTCACTATTATTTGGTAAGGAGGTATTTGGTAAACTCAACATTGTAGTATCAAATAGTGATGATGAGTTTATGTCAGTCAGTGAAGTAGACATTCTGCGTTTTCTGTACGTTATGTTGTCTTCATCCATGTTGTAACGCGCTCACTTGGCAACACTACTCGTTCTTAATTGTTTATGGTATATAGAAAGCAAAAATTGCGTTCTATTTTTGACGTCCAGATAATTGACAAAAAAATGTGGGTAGATGGTATTATTGTATTTTAGCGATGATTTATATTTATTAGAAAGATATTTAGGCATGTAATTCTTAGAATAGAACATACATAAGTTTTGTAGCACTGTTATGACATATTGAGAGTACTTAGCACTGTTTTGATAATGTTTATATTGTTTACAACAAACCAGTAGGTAGTCACCTGCTGTTGTTGTTTTCAATGATATTCTTCGATGCCGTGGTGTAGATTAACACAAATAATGTCACTTGTTAGTCACAACTCATACATTCCATCTAACTACTTTTAGAACTAATTTGAAAACAAAAACCATTTTTTATAAATTATTAATACGCTGCTATTGTAAGCAAAGCTAGTGTTGCCACTTTTTTTTACGAAGGCTTTAGGCTATATAACATCACGCTGCAACCAATAGGAGCGGAGCATAACTAAGTCCGCGCGAACGATGTCGCTGGCGGCCGTTAGTATGAAATACAATTGCACACAAAACTTAATTCAAGAACATTCCAACTAACACAGAATTTCATTATTTTACTTTGGACTGACATAGTAGTTAGTACTCCATTTATTAACTACTCTGTGTTATAACTCAAAACTAAACATTTTTCAACATTAATGTGGTGTAAGGTATTGAGTACAGCTGTTCAGTGAGACTATTTCTTTAAAAACATATTAACTTTTTTTTCTACCACCAGCATCGCCATTTCGTTGTTCTTATGTTATAAACCTTAGTGCTTGACCTAGTGATGTAAAAAAAAAAGAAAAAAAAAATAGGTTTTTTTCTTTCATTTTCTTGAAAAAAAAAAAAAACACAAATACATCACTTATAGGTATGCACAACATTCACAATAAGAGATCTTAATTATTAACAATAATTCACTACTTCCAACAATAAATCACAACTCATTTTTTTTTGTTGTTGTATAAATGAATGTTGCCACGTTTTTATGAAATTTTGGTATTATTTTATCAGAAAAGTACCGCAGGTTCAAGAATAAACCTAATACTCTATTATGTACTCTTAAGTATTAATTATTTAACGGTAAATGCCATAACAGTTTCAGATTTCATGCTCTTGAAAAAAACATGGGCCAGAAAAAAAGTTTTTTTCTAGGTTTTTTTTTCAAGTTTTTCACATTAGACAACAATAGCAACACTAGCTTGACCGCGATCCCGCCTGATGGTAAGCAGGCTATGGTGATTTTTAAAAATCTATACTAATATATAAAGCAGACGAGTTTGTTTGTTTGAACGCGCTAATCTCAGGAAGTACTGGTCCAATGTGTTTATGTGTTTTTTTTTTGCCTTGATAGCCCATTAATCCAGGAAGGATTTAGGCTACATATCATCTCGTTGCGACCAACAGGGCGAAGGAGAATATAAAAACCACATATATCTAAACCTACGTGGGTGAAACCGCGCGGCGTAGCTAGTTATTTATATTCAGATTATTGATTACGTTAATCTACCTATCTATAAAAAATAGTGAAACTAAACATACCTGAGAAGCAGTATCGGTATCAGGGCTGGCGATGGCGGGGGCAGGTCGTGGAGGAGGAAGCGCCCGCGCGGGGTGCGGCCCGTTCAGTGCCTCCAGAAGTGATACCGGCTCGTACCCTGCTGGGATGTTCTCTGTGCTGCCCTGTATCAACATTACATTACTAAAGACATGTGATTTAGAAAAAAAAAAAAAACCTCTGCGTTTCAAAAATATACAGATCATACTAATATTGTTAAAGCGAAAGTTTGTGAGAACAGATAGGTTTATAAAGAATATTGAACACGTATTTTTTATTTCTTCTTTCATTCAAATACTAAGGAAGATATATTGATTTAAAATGTCGCGTGACGTCACGCTGTGGTACAAAATATACCATGGCGTGATGTAATTAGCCCCCACTCCGTAACTTTAATACGCCATATCTCAGTAGTTTTTGATAATTTCGACAAAATAAAAATACGGGTCTTAATTTTTTTTTATTATCTATAAGACGGACTAATTATTTTCTTGATTTTTATACCTTGGATACATCCCTATTGTTACTCTTTCACGCAAAACTACTGAACGGATTTGGATGAAAAATTTTTTTTTGGAGTTTACTCCTTAAGAATCGATTTTCATATAAAAGGCGCCCGGTATGAGAAAAATCCGAGGGGTAAAACCTACTAACGAGCAACGAATTTTAAGCGTTACTATTTTAGTGCGCACCTTTGGTGCGCAACTTTCTAATCTAAAAAAGTGGCATAATTATCTTTTTACAACTATATTTTGTTAGTTATTAAGATAATGTTATATTTAAAAAAAATTAATTATAATAATTAAAAAAAAAAATATATAATTTTTTTTATTATCAACTTTCTTAAAATTGGTTAAAATTTTCATAAATATGCATTTATAATTTTTTTAATTTTTTATGTTTTATTTTATAAATAATTTTTAAAATAATAATATTATTTATTTTTATTTTTTAATAAATTTTTATTTATTTTTTCTATTTTTTATTTTCTTTAATATTTTTTTTTTAATTTTTTTCTCGTACTTAAGGAGTAAACTCCAGTCGTGCGTCGGAGCTGACACAAACACTTTTTTTTTATTCCTATATTCCTACGGAATCTAAAATTTCATGGGTGAAACCACTGTGCTAGTAATTCATAAAAATAAGGACTGATTTACATGGTGTAATGAAGCAACAATAAAAGTTGCATTGTCTAAACACTATTTAGACGATGCAAGTCATTTGTTGGCATGTCATAGGCAATTAAATTGCACCGTGTAAATAAGTCTGTAGAAGTTATTTTTGTGTCAGTTTGACCAAAGTATTTCGCAAATGAACTGGGTTTATGAAATAGGGCTATTAGTACATTTGCATTAGGATTAATATGCCAGGTGAGATTTCAAAATATGAGTTACATCATTGGCAGCAGCAGGTAGAGCAGGCGCGTTGTCAGGCCTCCGCTGCAGGGCTCGTATCTGCAGCAGGGCGCGGAAGGGCGCGCGGCATATGGGACAGTTGTTGGCTTGGTACCGGAGCGAGTCGGCACACGAGTTGCACAGACACAGGTGTCGGCACGGCAGGATCAGTGTGTCGCGCCCGTCACACATGCAGATCACGCACTCTGAACCACCGTCTTCCGTCTCCTCGTCCGAACTCGGCTGTTTGTTATAGAGATAAAAATCACTTGAAATGTGAAAATTTAAACAAGTAAATTATCTTATCTACCTATCTTCTCTTTTTAAAAAACGTTGTCTCGCACTATGTATTTCTCCTGTATCGTGTGTGCGTTTACAAACATATAAACTCAAATACACAAACAACCAGACCCGGAACAATTGCTTGTAGTTCATACAAATATTTGTACCGTGCGGGAATCGAACCCGAGACACGCAGCGCAGCAGTCATTAGCTATACCACTACGCTAACCGTGCAGTCACACAACAAGACTGTAAAAATTAAATCTGAAAATAAATGTTAGTTCTTCTTCAGCCTATAGAGGTCCACTGCTGGACAAAGGCCTCCCCCAAGTTGGGGGGTTTGCCATAATCTCCACGCTTGGCAGGCGGGTTGGGGATCGCAGTAATTTGAGAGAAGCGCTGCTGCCCGCTTCCCTGGTGAGAGTTCCCTTAGTCGCCTCTTACGACACCCACGTGAGGATATGGGTTGGTACTATTCTAAGCCTGGTACCACACGGAAATATTAGTAGAGTTCTGTCAAATTATACAATCCATGCAACCATTAACGTATTGCCACGGAGGATGACGATGGCCAGCCTTTGCACCAAGAACGAGCCAGAGCGGGAGTCACTGGTTTTGTCACGGAGTTTGTGCCCTATCTCACTAATGAACTTCTTGGCTTTAATTATAGGCTTCATGAACACACAATCCCCAAGGGGCGAAAGAGAGGTGTTTAGTACAACATCCTACATTGGTAGCACCGGCAATAGTTTTAGTTAAAGACATGCTCCATATTATTTGTATTCGTTTTACTATAATACTCCTCCTAACACAGTATGACAGCTTACCTTGGTGTCGAGGTTTTTGTTCTCAATGCCGTATATCTCCTGCAACAGATAGCACAGGCCGTCCACGAATAGTTTCTGTTTAAGTGCTTTGAGAACGTATGTGCCGTCTGAGTGCTTCTCTACCACCGCTATCGTCGTGTGGGACTGCCTAATTTCAGCTGAAAAAAAAAACAATATTTGAAGTTGGAATGTTCAAAGAGGTTCTTCCTCAGCCTATAGATGTCCACTGCTGGACAAGGCCTCCCCAAGGCTTTCCACGCTGACCGGTCTTGTGCTGCCCGCATCCATCGGCTTCCCGCGACCTTCACCAGGTCATCGGTCCACCTTGTTGGGGCCTCCCTACGCTGCGTCTTCCAGTACGTGGCCGCCACTCCAGAACCTTACTGCCCCATCGGCCATCGGTTCTACGAGCAATGTGCCCTGCCCACTGCCACTTAAGTTTAGCGACTCGCAGAGCTATGTCGGTGACTTTGGTTCTTCTGCGGATCTCCTCATTTCTGATTCGATCACGCAGAGAAACTCCTAGCATAGCTCTTTCTATTGCCCTTTGTGTGACTCTGAGCCTTCGTATGAGGCCCATTGTGAGCGACCACGTTTCAGTTCCGTAAGTCATCACTGGCAACACACACTGGTCAAAGACTTTAGTCTTGAGACACTGTGGTATCTTGGACGACGAGAAGATGTAGCGTAGCTTCCCGAACGCTGCCAACCGAGCTGGATTCGCCGAGACACCTCTTTCTCGAAGTTGGACCTACCTAGTTGGACTGTCTGTCCCAGGTATATATACTCGTCAACAACTTCGAGTGCAGAGCAACCAACTACAATTGGAGTGGGTGCGACATGAGAGTTCGACATGATCTTCGTCTTATCCATGTTCATTTTTAGACCCACTTGTTGGGAAGCTCTGCTGAGGTCATTGAGCATTTTGTCCCAAGTCTTCCAGGGTCTCAGCCATGACCACGATATCATCTGCGAAACGGAGATTAGTGATGTACTCGCCGTTGATGTTGATGCCAAGTCCTTTCCAGTCCAGGAGCTTGAAGACATCTTCCAACGCAGCAGTGAACAATTTAGGAGATATGACATCTCCTTGTCTCACTCCACGCTGCAGTTGGATCGGTTTCGAGTCCTGATCCTGGAGACGGACTGACATGGTGGCGTTTTTGTACAAACACTTTATCACCTCAATGTATCGATGGTCAATTTGGCACCGCTGGAGAGACTGTAGCACCGCCCAAGTCTCAATCGAATCGAAGGCCTTCTCATAGTCCACAAACGCCAAGCATAGTGGTTTGTTATACTCCTCAGACTTCTGTATAACTTGCCGCAGCGTATGAATGTGGTCTATGGTGCTAAAGCCTTTTCGGAAGCCTGCTTGTTCGGGAGGCTGGAAGTCGTCGAACCTGCGAGCGAGACGATTCGTGATGACCCTAGAAAACAGCTTGTAGACATGGCTCAGGAGGGATATCGGTCTGTAGTTTTTCAGGAGGGTATTGTCACCCTTTTTGAAAAACAAAACCACCACGCTCCTGTGCCACGCCTTTAAGAATGACGGAATTAAATAGCTTCTGAAGCGCTTTAAGAACCGGTTTGCCACCCGCTTTCAGAAGCTCAGCCGTAATTCCATCATCTCCAGCCGCCTTATCGTTCTTGAGCTGTTTCAGGGCCATACCAATCTCGTACAGGCTGACGTCCGGGATATCGTCGGTGTAGTGTCGGGTTAGTCTGGCTCTAGGATCATTAGCCAGGCTTACAACAGGTGCGTGTGTTGATGTGTATAACTCTCCGTAGAATTTCTCCATCTCACCCAAAAGCTCGGGCTTGGAAGTGACGATCCTACCATCCCCAGTCTTCAGCTTCGCAAGTAGACTCTGTCCAACAGACAATTCTCGTGCGAACACTTTGGAGCCTTTGTTCCGCTCGATAGCCTCTTTAATACAATTTGTATTAAATTGGCGTATATCGCGAGTCAGAGACTTTGAGATCTGTCTGTTAAGGCATCTGATGCGCGAAGCGTCATCAGGGGATTTTAAGATCACCTCCCGTCTTTCTTCCATTAGCCGGCGGGTGGGACCGGAGATCTTCTTCTGTCTTTTTGAACGGAGGGTTTTGTAGAACTTAGACCCTTCCGTTTGGAGAGTTTCCACAAACCTGTTGTTGTAGTCGTCCACATCTACGCATTCACCGAGGCATTCGAAGCGGTTTTGTAGTTCGATCAAAGAGGTAATAATTATGAAATGCCTGTTTGTGACCTTTACAAATGTAAGCTAAGTTTTTGTTTACATTTATGCTTGCTCGCTTTTTCCGTTTATTTTTGAACTCTACTGTGTGTAAAGTGTATCTTTTTTTTGTTTATAAGTTATAAACTAGCGCCAGACCGCAATCCCGCCTGATGGTAAGCAGTGATGCGATCGTTGCTGGTAAAGCGCGCTAGTTTATTAAGAGCCTATTCACTCTAGCCTTGAAGATACTCAAATTGTCACTCAAACACTGTCGCTGGCAAATTGTTCCAGTCCCTTGATGTACGCGGTATAAAAGAGGAAGCGAAACGCTTCGTCCGGATCGCAGTGGTGTCTGTAGTGTTTGTGTGTATATGTATGGACGACAGCAGGTTAAGCTACGCGAAATTCTCAGATATTCCCAATCAACCTCGAGCCTTAATACTTTAGAGATAAAGTTGAAAATCGGATAAAGAAATCTGACAGACTGTAGTAAGATATACTGTACACGCATTTGACAATCTGTAGTTTTTTTTTGTAAACCACTTCAAACCAGGAATTACTCTAGTATCGTGGGTACGTTCACCAACATTTTAACTCACATTCAGTGACATACAGACCCGAAACAAAACACATAACAATATTTGTTTCGTGCGGGAATCGAACCCTCAACTTGCGCAAAGTCGAGGGCTCATTCAATGTGCGAACCATTTCAACAATTTCTGCCTACACCCATATGAAAGCCACGAGTTTATTTGTGGAGGGTGTCTCCACCTATTTCAATTAACAAATATCAACGGCGTATTTTATTGCCTATGTTGAATATCTCCTCTGGTTTTTGTGTTAGTCGGCGATGAACGCTGCCAAAACTTAAAATTAAATGGAACGCGGCCATGATGAGAAAGCGTTGTTCCGCCGACCGCCGAACGGCATGGCGAGCGCACTTCCTTTCGAACTGGAAAGCAGATTTACTTATAATCCATAAATCCATAATATTATAAATGCGAAGGCAACTCTGTCTGTCTGTCTGTTACGCTTTCCTCTTAACCGAATTTGATGAAATATGGCACAGACAATCTTTAGAACCTGAGAAAGGACATAGGCTACCTTTTATTTAAAAAAAATATTCCTGAGGGAAATCTAAAAAGCGCTATATAACTGAATTTCACGCGGGCGAAGCCGCGGGCGGAAAGTTAGTTTCTAATATATATTGCTATCCTAAATGGACTGTATTTAGCCCCCGCCCGCGTGAAATTCGGTTATATCCATTTAGGATAAGAAGCAATATACAGTATGTTAACTAACAGAGGGCGTTCCCGTTAACCCGAAATAGTATAGCATACATACATGCTAAAAAATATTTCCATTCGAAGAAAAAGTTTTTAAAATTTTTCCAATAAGAAAATATTCAATAAAAATTTTAAATTGACATGTAAAAGAAACACACTGTACACGCGAACATGAAAGACTGTAACGTCGCAATTTATTTATACATAACGACTACTATTTTGATTTAAAACAGGAGGTTTAAAATTTATTTCCAATTAGAATTTTTTTTTATTCGGATTTTTTATGCTTATTTTTCTATGCTGATATTTTTATTTTAATCTATTAATGATATATATTAACGAGTTTAAGGAACGCCCTCTGTTATTTAACATACTGTATAGTTTCTAATATATTGCTATCATAAATGGACAGTCCATTTTAGGATGGCATAGCAATAGAAACTAGCTTTCCGCCCGCGGCTTCGCCCGCGTGAAATTCGGTTATATCGCGCTTTTTAGATTTCCTTAAATTTTGTTTAAAATCTTTCGTGGTTTATAGAATAAAAAGCACCATATTGATATAGTTTTAAAAATGTTTGACGTTTTAGGGTTACTCGTAAAGTTATTTTTTGTAAGCAAATATTTGTTTAGATTTTTACCGCCAATTAAACGCGATTGCAGATTGTGAACATTATTTAAAAATGATAGCCTTTGATTAACGCCCAAGGTGAGACACGGATGTGACTAATGGATTAATAAAAGAAAATTGTCCCTTGGAAATGGCTCGCCTCGTGCCGACCGTGATTTAAGTGGCGCAGTGAGACATCCAGTACCTGTCGCGAGGCACTCATGTTTCAAATTACGCCTTAAAAATGTTCTCCGAGGTTTCTTAAGAAATCCTCGCAGAGCAGTGGCCAGTTGAAGTCTGGCTTTCAAATACGCAACTTGAAGTAATTAAGTCGACGTACAATACTGCCTTCAGAGCCCATCTAGGGGTACCCTGCCTGTAAGCCGCTACTACTGCTAAGTGCCCCTTCCCTGCTGTTATCGCTGCCGCCCTCACGTGCCTGTAGCTTTTGACAGGCCCTCGCTGCTGCCGTACTCACCTGCCTGTAGCCTTTGACAGACCCTCGCTATGGCCGTACTCTCTCGCCTGTGGCCTTTCACAGGCCGTTGTTGCTGCAGTACTCATACTCATCCGCCCTTGCCCTCACGTGCTCTTGCCGTAGAGAGGCCGCTGCCTTCGAGAGGCCCTTGCCTTATCTTGATGGCAAGGCAACGGCCTCTTGGCCGTTCCCGTGGCGGATCGCATTCGTCTGCAGCCTCTGAGGGAGGTTGTTGCTGCTCTGCTGCCCTTCACCTTTTGGGAACACCTCCTGACCGCTGCCATTTAGTGTCTACAACTAACTTTTTTTTGTTTGTCTATCACCTCATTTCAGCCACGTATCACTTCAATAATTTATTTTATATAATACTAGCTTTCCGCCCGCGGCTTCGCCCGCGTAGAGTTCGGTTATATCGCGCTTTTTGGATTTCCCTCGGGAATATCAATTTTTTCCGGGATAAAAGGTAGTCTAAACCTTCCTTAAGAATCACTCTATCTATTAAAAAACCGCGTCAAAATCCGTTGCGTAGTTTTAAAGATCTAAGCATACATACGGACATACAGCGAAAGCGACTTTGTTTTATACTATGTATTGATTTTTGTTTCTTTTTTTCAATTAATTCTTAATCTACTGATTTCCCTGTTCTATTTCTTTAAATTAGATTCTTTTCGTTAAACAACACCTAGTCTTAGCTTTTACTGATTCTTGATTTTTCGACGGCAGAAAGGTTGCTACTATTTATCTCCTGTGCTTTTCATAATAAAATAGAAAGAAAAAAAAAAGACTCACTGAACTCAAGTGAACAAAGGAATTGGCTCAACTGTCTCTCATCAAAAATAGCGTAACATATTAAGACCTAAATATTTGCGTATACACGCTGTCTAGTCTACCCATTAATTCCTTAAATTGTTCCATTTACCAAAAGTGGAGTTTGGCCTTTTAAACGTTTGTTAAAGACCAAAGGATCTTAGCTCACAATGGGAAGGATGCACATGTCCATGAGTTTATATTAAGCCACTTTAGTATCAAAGCAGATTTCCTTTCATTTGGGCCCAGTAGCTCGTCCAGACATTTTCAGTATGTCTTATCTGGACTGGAAAGCGACTAACTGGCCCAAGTAGATCTATTCCTGGACATATTGCATTTCCTCATCATTCACTCTGATCCTATATTTAGTGGTGATTCACATCAGTTTGTTTCAGTTGTCAACATATTCATCTTTAGTCTAATTAATTATAGAGAATACAAATCTCTATGAAAAAGGGGATTTAATGCCTACCTTCCTGACCCTCATCCACGACGCAGTATATAGCGATAGGTATGATCTCCCTGTCTGCATTGTATATCAGGTCCTCTTCAGGGTGCTTAGAGGGGTCAAACACATGAGATATCTGACAGAACTGCTGGTTTGCGCCCTTCTTGTAGTGGTATGTCTGGGAATTCATAGCAGGGTCGCGCGGGTAGTAACTGTGGGAGAAGAGGAAAATAATATTTTATTCATTTGGGACAAAAAACAGTTACATGTTACAATATTAATAGTTGGCTAAGGTATAATACACAGTAAACAAACATATAACCCACACCAATGTCTACGGAATTACATTCATTGTACAAGACATAAGGAAACGGACGTATACAGAAGGGGACAGTGAGAAAGTAACGATTAATAAAACTAAATCTAAACCCTAAAAATCACACAAACCAATTCAAAATAGAGTGCCCTGTCCAGATATGTTCTATGGGCACAATGACGTCACACCAAATATCAGCAAGAGACAGTAAGAGTTAAGGATTACCAGAAAGTAAATTAATAACCATTATTCTAAATTTGTTCTGGTTAAACATAGTTTTGCTGCTCGTAACCTTAATGTATCTATTGAAGCTTCTTAAGCCAAGTCTGTAAACCATAAAAGTAGACTTTAGCTCACTGTCCGACTATTATACTTCTAATAAACTAAGCTGTTAAACTGGATTAAAATTTAAGTAACTTATGAACCGTTGTACCAATATGTATATTTTTTCCTGCCATGTTTAAAAAAATACAACATATTTTATTTTTAATAAAATGTTACGGATGCAAAGATCACATTACAATTGAAGGACACTGAATGAGACACAATAAAAAGATATTGCTTTTACATCTGGGAGCATTTAATGCGGTGTAAAGTATTAAAATTAAAAAAAAAAACAAAACAAAACCATAATGACAGTTACAATAGCTTAGTTGTAGTGAATGAAGATAATAAGATGGTACTTACACAACGCCAGTGGGAGTGACTTCTTCAGTACAAAAGTAGAATATAGTGATAGCACATCTTGCATCACAATCAAATGTGAACTCGATATTGTAATATGTCCCTTTGCCGTTGTTGTCCACAGACTTGACCATGCCATCTCCAATCTTGTTCTCTGCCAACTTCCCCACGGGCTCAGGACAGCGTACAAAACGTAAAGACTCCTTACGTATATTTACTTGACTTTTTAATGTTTTAGTAGGCTCATTAGACTGCGGCGGGGGGTACGGGAACTGAGGACATGTCAATTGTTATTAATTTAATTATGATAAATTAGGTAATGACAGAACAATACATACAAAGAAATATGAAGTAGGATAATGAAGTAATTCAAATGAATTTTCCTTGAAGTTTCAGAATCAGGTAATTAAATCTTTTTAATCAACAAGTTTTTAGTTAGATGACCTTAGTAGACTTACTTTCCTATTTTTCTGTAAAGCACCCACGTAACAATGTAACCCTGAACCTGACATTATAGGGACCGTTTTACAGAACTTCACTCAAGATTTAAGCATTACTTAAAACTAGTTTCAACCAATCAAATTGCTTCGAACGAGATTTAGAACTTCTAAAGTGCCAGTGTGTTTATGATATTCTAAAAAGTTTTAAAATATCTTATGTTGAATACTTTCCGTTTGTGTATTGTCACACTTCAATCATTTCAAAATATTATAAACATTTGAGGGCTTGAATAAATTAATTTTGGTTGTTTAATATAACACAAAGAGATTTAAGATAGGTAAACAAAAAGAGCACGTGTCAACAGTCAATAACACAAACACAAAGGATTCAAAATAAACAGAGAGAGCACATGACATGTCAACAGTCAAATTCAAAATGACAATGACATAGAAAAACTGTGATCCCACCATTCTATGTATTAGTGACGCCATGTAGTAAAATTAGTCAAACTTTTTTTTTTTTAATTTTAAACTAGTGCTGGCCTGCAATCCCCCCTGATGATAAGCAGTGATGCAATTATTGATGGTAAAGCGCGCCAGCTTATTAAGAGCCTATTCACTTAAAAAACTTAGTGAATAGGAAGGAAGACGGCAGTTGAGCGAGGTGATGCAATGTTAAACCCAACAACACGACTAACGTTGCTGCGCCAAAGGGACACAACATTTAGTGCATCGTACTCGGTACATATCGCAACACAACTGCTCACTGCTCAGACCCGTCCTCCGTGCGGCTTCACCAGACATCATGCCGGAACACGACGTATCGCTTGGCAGCAATACTTTATCTGGTGGGTAGTAACTTCTGCCGGCAGCCGATATTATGGACTATCACCGGGAAAAACATACGAGAGACATCAAATAGTAAAAATGAAATAAGTATATATAAAATATATGTTCAGCTATTGCCTCGTAGGTGGCCAGCATTATTCTCATATTTTCCCTAGTATTATTATACTCTTTGGTGGCCAGTGTGGTCTATGTTGCCAGAATCGATTTATTCCCATATTCAAATCGGGTAAACAAACATTGAAAACTTATCAAAATAAGTAAGACTTGTGGTCATAGAAATCGCAAAAATTATTTTAGAATTTTATTCGGTACTATAAATTATTATAATACCCAGTTTATTGCGATTTTGAATATAATAAGCCATAAAGCGCATTTTGTTTCGTAATTGTCGGTTGCATTTCGTTTTTAGCAAAATTATTCTTTTTACAAGTTCGTTTGCATATATTTTTGAATGGCAATGCGAGGTGACTGTGGTAGGGATTGTATCATTTCTACATAAAGTTATCGATAATATTCAAAAAAGTTACTACGACGATGTTTTTTCACATTTTGATAGTTTGAAACAAAAAATTAAGAAGCAGAAAAATGATTAGCAGTTTCAATGTTTACAAGTAATTTATTTAAATAATTCTTTTGATATACAAATCACTAATTATTATTATCTAGTTATCCATGAGTCAGACTGCTGAACACCCAGTTTTGTGTGTGATTTCCATGGGAGACAATAATTCATGTGATGAATATAAAGTGTTTGTCTAAGTCATAAGCTGACCAACCTGATATGTCCAGACTTTTAATAGACTGCGATCTTGATTGTTTTGACCTATCATATCAAAGTCAAATAGGAAACACCGAACTCATTCCGTTATAAATTAGTTTTTGCAAACAAACAAAAATAAAGGGATGTTATAATATTTATTAGTCATTATGTCATACTAATGGGTAAAGGCCTCCAAAAACCTAAATGAATGAAAAGTACTTGTTCATTAAATAATATGACATGATTATGTTCAAACAGAGTCACTGCATGTTATAAAGTCATTTTCTCTTTCCCTATGTCCCTTTTGTATGATTAAATCTTTATAAATCCGCAACAGATATTGATGCGGTTTTTTGTAATAGATAACAGTGATTAAAGAATGTATAAGATCATTCATTAAATTGTGGAGAAATACTATTATTTTTGAGGTTTCTAATGTAGTGTCGTAAATAATTTCATTTTGTTCCACGTTTGCAGTGAAATGCAGACTGAACCCTAGGAGATTTATCAAAATAATGTACTAAATATTGTACACATTGAAAAGACCTATATTGGCCTTTTTCAGTGTATGATTCAAATGAATATATTCGAAGATTTACAGATTTAAAAATTGCGGGCCGTAGCAGTCAGTCGGGGTGGCAGGGCAGCGGCGGCGGGCTGCTATGGTTTTTATTAGGGATGTTAAAAAATAATCGATTTTTCTTTTAATCGATTATGTTTTTCGTATAATCGATGTTTTATAATCGATTTTCAAAATCAACTAGCTTTCCGCCCGCGGCTTCGCCCGCGTGGAGTTCGGTTATATCGCTTATATCGCGCTTATTACCGCGTAATCTTTCATATAACTTAAATGCTTTAATTTCATAAATCAATGGTACGGAACCCTTTGTGCGTGAGTTCGACACGCACTTGATCGGTTTTTTATTATAATAACACGTTTAATGATACTGAAAATTTATTTTTTAGTTTGAATTGGTTATTTTTTAATTAATATTGTTTTATTTGATTTTAATATGATGAATTATTAACAGGAATCTCATAGGTTTATTATTAGAATATGAAAAGCATATAGGATTTTAAGTTATAGAAAAAATCGATTTTTTCGCAAAAATCGATTATTTATTTTCATTAAAATCGATTATTAACAAATCGATTAATATTGGATAAAGAAAATTCGATTTTTATTAAATAGATTATTGTCCACTAATGATGGTCCGCTGGAGGGACTGAGTGCGGAAACCAAACGAATAACATAGAACATTATCCACTAATGTCACATCCCTAGTTTTTATACGTTCACAGTTTTTTTTTCTGTAGTGTATTTAGTATCAGCATTGCACCTGTGCGAAGCGGGTTGCTAGATAATAATAAATAAACTTGAAATATAGCAATAGTTTCCACGCACAATGGTCCGCTGGAGGGACTGAGTGCGGAAACCAAACGAATAACATAGAACATATAGCAATAGTTTAAGTTTATTTAGCTACATTCTAAATGTCATTAAAATATAGCAATATGTTTTCAACTTCGAAAAACAACATTACTACATCTCTACAAGGAAATAGTAGAACTACTCAACAATAGAGAATGCTTATTACAATAATACAAAACTTACTAGATCTATTTAAGAAAATTGTTTAATTCTAATTACTGAGGAAATATAAATAATTCATACGAAAATAATCCGAAGGTAGGTCCAGTCGTTTTACTATAACGAGATAATAAATTAGAGATATTATAAATATTTCCTTAGAAAATATTTATGTATTTTTGGTGGACACAAATTACGTCTTGACACGCAGGCGTACCACACTAGACTGAGCGACTTTTAACCACTAGGACACATGTATTGGATCACGATTTCGTTAGTGATGTCCTGTTTATTTATTGTCTTTGTTTGTAACTTTAATGTCTTTGATATAATTATACTTACAGGTGTGGGTCTACTGCCAAGGAAATTCAAATCTGCATTTTCTCCAAATAAATATGCTTCCGGCTGAGGTGTGTCAAATCTCTCGCCACCCATGATGAAGTGGCTCCCGAAGTAATTACCTGCATCATCCGTTTCTAAATGTTCCTTATAGCATTACTTAACTTACTTAGAATGTATAATGTGAAAATATAACAGTAGCATTTATTTAATAGATTGTATCAAGATGTCATTTCAGAACAGATTTAAATAATTATTAGCGGTGTACTCAATTTAATCACACAACTCAATATTATTCATTTATGAAATCGATATATCGAATTGAATATCAAAATCGGACAATGATTCTCACTGTCAGTCTTAGTAAGATAAATTAGACAAAAATCCACGTATTTGCATCTAAGTTATCTAAATAAATTATATGTTAAAAATAAACATTTAGTATGATAATGGATCTTACTGAATACGACATCACAATAAAAAGGTAATCGAATTAGATATGGCCCATTTACCTGATCTAGGCGGATATTTATAAGCATGATTAGACACTACATCCGCTTCTTCGACACCAGCGTTTTGTCTACTTGTTAAAGCACCCATTTTGGACAATCACTTATTATAATATTCTTAGTAGATGATTAATTTTACGCAAAAATACGTGTTTTGTTCTAATACAGCTGACATTTTACATCAAAGTTTTGACAGCTTAAAAATCGTCGTGAAATTGCCGGAAATGGGATCTATCACCAAAGTTATCCTTCAGAAACATTGTACCACAGAATACTTTTTATTTTAAGGAACATTGTACATAAAACAAGAACTAGCTTTCCGCTCGTTGTTTCGCCCGCGTGGAATTCGGTTATATCGCGTTTTTTAGATTTCCCTCGGGAATAAAACTAAATAAATGACGATTGATCAGTTTTCGACCGGAGATGAATAAAGAATTAATTACTAAAATGGCTATTAAAAAATAAGAGTTGATCGTAGAAGGGTGATGTATTTTTGTATGTTGTATCATAAAAAAAAATAGAAACTAAAAAAATTTTGTCTAAAAAGAAAAAAAAAATGGGGGTGCACTACTCCTAACAATTAAGGGGATGAAAAATAGATTTTGGCCGATTCTCAGACCTACTGAATACGCGCACAAAATTTCATTAGAATCGGTCAAGCCGTTCGGAGGAGTATGGGAACGAAAACTGTGACACGACAATTTTATATATAAGATAGGAATAAGACTCATTTTACAAAAGAAAAAATAATGTACACGGTACCTACATCGTAAATAACTTTGTATCTATAAAATAATCAAATAATTCAATAATAAGGTATGGGTCCAAATTATTATTATTGTGACTCACATTAATAATGTAGCGCGTAGGTCGTGTTACGTAATTAAAACTCGGATAGATAAAACGTTGTATATTGCACGTAAGTAAAGAGGTACAATGTATACTTTAAGTTAACTAATTACAAGAGTGTAGACGCGACTCGATATAAGAACAGATTTATTTGAACCCTTTCGCGGAAGGTGTAGCATCTGTCTGGCTGCTACAATAATAATATTTGTTGGTCTGAAAAAGTTTATATTGAGATTTTTCTCAGTAGCGCTCATCCGAGAGTCTATAGGAAACTCATGCATTGATCTCTGTTTAAACATTACTTATAACTAGTTTCAACCAATCAAATGGCTTGAAAGGAGACTTGAGTTTGAGTGACGTTCTGCAATACGGACCTACATTTGTGACCGGATGATTGGGTGCTTTAAAAATTGTTACCTTTATAATTATTTAGTGAGGCTTGTTCTCGTTCACCCGGGCAGGCGTGATAATATGGGACCCATAATATGCTCGTTATGCTAAAGTTAGTTAGCACCCATAGTTAATTGTTATAATATTATATTAATAAGTGCAAAATAAATAAAGAAAGGAAGTAGGCTTTACACTAATCTAAAGCAAGGTCATCAAAATCATATCAATCGTATTTTGAAAGGGTTTTATTCTTAGTTAGTTCTAGCCTAGTCTTTTAGCGACTTGTGTTTTGGCACTTTTGCCATCGCTTTTTCAGGTTTATTTAAAAAAAATATTTATTTGAGCTTGTCACACTAAAAACAGAGTCCACGTCAAAGTTTAGGCGGGAAAGCGATGATGAGTGCCACGCTCATTTTCCATTGGACTTTTAAATTATTTATAGTGTTGTTTACTAAATAAAAACGCGTGATTTATGTAGTAAAAAGTGCATTCAGTGAATAATTCATAAAGAACAGTAAAATATTGTAGCATAGTGGCCACATCATGTCTTTACGCTAAACCACTCCTAATGTGCCACACGCGGGAAACGAAAGGAGTTAGATTAGTTAGGATAAGTTTAGGATAAGTTAGGATAAGAGTTAGATTAGTTAGGATATGTTTTAAAAATACTTTAAGATTTTGACTGAAGGACTTGTATCCATGGTCATGAAATAAATTAATAAAAAAAAAAAAAAAAAAGTTTACGTCAACGTCAAACCAACATCCGTCTGTCTTTTCGTGGAAGTGGTGTCACTTTGTGAAGGTGCTGATAATTTTTTGATATAAAATCGAATGTAATCTTGAAAAGTGATGAATTTTATTCTGTGAATTTACTAAGACGTGTAGTGTAAGACTAACTAAGTTTAATTTTTTGTTTATTTCAGATCACAATGGGGCGCCGGCCAGCGAGATGGTAAATAATTTACAACCTCAAAAGTTGTGTTATGATCACATCACTATTAGGACCAAGTTTTAACTAGTGAAATGTATTTTTCAGTTATCGGTATTGTAAAAACAAACCATACCCTAAATCACGTTTCTGTCGTGGTGTCCCCGACCCCAAGATCCGTATTTTCGACTTGGGTAAGAAGAAGGCGACGGTGGACGACTTCCCGCTATGCGTGCACCTGGTGTCTGACGAGTATGAGCAGCTTAGCTCTGAGGCGCTGGAAGCAGGCCGCATTTGCTGCAACAAGTACCTTGTCAAGAACTGCGGCAAGGATCAGTTCCACATCCGTATGAGGCTGCATCCATTCCATGTTATCCGCATCAACAAAATGTTATCGTGCGCTGGAGCTGATAGGTAAGCATCCTTTATATCACTTACATATTCCTGTATCTAAGGTTGTTTGTTAACTGTAACTTTCTAAAATTGCATGCTGAAGTAATATTATGTATTAAGATTATGCTAGGCAGCAAATATACTACCGACCAGTATTAATCTGGTCACAGTGTTGGGTGTGATAAAATGTAGTTATTTTTTTATCTCACATGTGGAAATAACCCATAAGCTTGGTCATAATATAGTGACTATAGTACAATATAAAGGAACACTAATATGTCTTGTCAATTAAGTGGTATAATGAAGTTACAATCAAATGCATGCTTTTAGTAGTCATTTAAGTTTCTAAAAATGCTGGTCAATGTTGTATGTTAGTATTTTGACCAGAAAAGTGAAGTGTTTAGTCATACCCTGATGAAGGCAGAGCTGTCTAAGTTAGGGACCTAGACCGTTTTGCCATCATCTAAAAACTCCTACAGAAACTTTTTTGTTACGCCTCTTTTAAACCAATGAGACTAAATTGTGTGAAGTAACTGTGGATTATCCACAGTGAACATAAATGGGGTGAATTAATAGCATACTCATTTCAATTCACTCATGACAAATAAGAATTGAACAAAAATTGGTATTTGCAAATGTTGTGCTTTATTTTTTGTCATAATCTCTAA